>JACBWV010000712.1:99088-164510 GCA_013435795.1 Chlamydomonas sp. ICE-L | reverse complement strand
GGCAGGGGGAAAGGGTGCTAAGGGATTGGGTGAGTGGAGTACAATATCAAGTGGGTCTAGGTTCAGTTGGGGTAGGGTGGGGTGTAGGTTTCAGTGGGTGGGGAGTGGGGTGAGATGGGAGGTGGGTCTAGCAGTAGATTTCCCCTCCCCCTCCCTACATCCTCCAACGTGCAATAACATCTACATCAAGTGCGTCCCAACATGCTCCTGAACTGCCCCCCCCCCCCCCCACCCCCCCCCCCCACTCCCTCCCCTGCCCTGCCCTTCCCCTGACAGTGTGCATTCCCCAACAGATCAGAACCTGGCCCCACCCCCACTCTCCACACTCCACCCTCTCCCCTGCCTCCCGTCCCCCTGACGTGCTCCCCAACATGTCCTGAACCTGGCCCCCCCTCCCCTCTCCACCTCCACCCCCTCCCTGCCCTCCTGCCACCGCTAGAGTGCCGTTCCAATAATGCTCCTGAATCTGCCCCCCCCCCCCCCCCCCCC
This sequence comes from Chlamydomonas sp. ICE-L, assembly GCA_013435795.1. Classification (NCBI taxonomy): domain Eukaryota; kingdom Viridiplantae; phylum Chlorophyta; class Chlorophyceae; order Chlamydomonadales; family Chlamydomonadaceae; genus Chlamydomonas; species Chlamydomonas sp. ICE-L. The sequence goes on along the minus strand of JACBWV010000712.1, from coordinate 164,021 downwards.
CCCCTCCACCCTCCTCCTGCCTCCCTCCCCTGCCCAGTGCCTTCCCCAACATGCTCATGAACCTGCCCCCCCCCTCCCCTCCCACACCTCCACCCTCTCCCTGCCCTCCCCCCTGCCCCGCAGTGCCGTTCAACATGCTCCTGAACTGGGCCCCAACGTGACGCTCATCGATGCATTGCCCTACCAGCGCTTCGGAGGCATGGCCTATGGAACCTCCAACTAGACACAACCACAGGTGACTATCAATAGCCCGTGTGTATACTTGTGCCCTTCAGATACAATTCAGCTACAGCTATCATGGCCCTGTGGACCTCCAACCTAGACAATCCTACAGGTGAATATCAATAGCCCAGTGTGTATACTTTATACTAAGTCCCATTCAACTACAAGTCAGCTACCTCCCAGCTATCATTCGGCTACCTCCAGCACCCAGTGTTTATACTTATTCCATTCGTACAAGTCAGCACCTCCAGTATCATCGCATCCCGCCCAAGTGTTCATACTTAGTCCCATTAGCTACAGTCGCTACCTCCAGTATCATTGGTACCTCCAGCACCAGTGTTTAACTTAGTCCCATTCAGCTACAAGTCAGCTACCTCAGCATTATCTTGGCTACCCAGCACCAGTGTTTATCCTATTTCCATTCAGCTACAAGGCGCTACATCACAGCATCAATCGGACCTCCAGCACAGTGCTATACCTTAGTCCCATTCAGTACAAGTTAGCTACCCTCCCAGCATATTCGGTCCCTCCAGCACCAGTGTTTTAATTAGTCCATTCAGCTAAGTCAGCTACCTCCAGCTATCATTAGGCTCACTCAGCAACAGTGTATCTAATTGTCCCATTCAGCTACAAGTCAGCTACCTCCCAGCTATCATTCGGCTACCTCCAGCACCCAGTGTTTATCCTTAGTTCATTCAGCTACAAGTCAGCTACCTCCCAGCTATCATTCGGCTACCTCCAGCACCCAGTGTTTATACTTAGTCCCATTCAGCTACAAGAGTCACTACCAGCTATCATTCGGCCTCCCGCACCCAGAGTTTATACTTAGTCCATTCAAGCTACAAAGTGAGCCTACCCAGCTATACGGTACCTCCAGGCACCATGTGTTATACTTAGTTCCATTCAGCTACAAGTGAGCTACCTCCCAGCTATCATTTGGCTACCTTTGGCCTTCAGCCTCAAGCCCCTGGTTGGCTGCCTTGTGATCGGGCTGCAGCTTCAACGACACATCATATACCACTCAAAACAACCTAAATATCCAAAAAGACTTCCAACTACCATAAATAAAACCTAAAAATCCCCCCAAATCTACCCCGAATCATAACCCGACAGCATCTCACAAATCCCTAATACAAAATAAACTTACAAAATAAATAATACAAAATACATAATACAAAATAAATAATACAAAATGAATAGTACAAAAATAAATAATACAAAATAAATAATACAAAATAAATAATACAAAATAAATAATACAAAATGAATAGTACAAAATAAATAATACAAATAATGCAATACAAAAAATATAATACATACATAAATAATAAAAAATCTAAATAAGACAAATAAAATAATACAAAATAACATACATACAAAATGAATAATTCAAAATGAATAGTACCACAAAAATCTACAAATAAATAATACAAAATAAATAATACAAAATAAATAATACAAAATAAATAATACAAAATAAATAATACAAAATAAATAATACAAAATAAATAATACAAAATGAATAATACAAAAATAAATAATGCAAAATAAATAATACAGAATAAATAATACAAAATAAATCAGCATTTTGGGCCTGCAGCTGCAAACAAATAAACTCCCTCTAGACAATCCTGTCCTGTCATCCGCATCCTGGGGAAACCCTAAACCTAACACACTATATAGCCTATGTGGCCTACCCCTGGACTATAACATACTAAAATACACTCAACCCTGGCAACCCCAACTACACTCTGACCCCCCCCCCCCTATACACAACACACACCCAACTCCCCCCCCCCCCCCCCTACAACACCACACCACCATTGCCGTCCTCCACACACCACAACACCACACCACGGCACACACACACACACACCCACAATCCACACACTAGACCCTAAACCTAAACCTAACCCTAAAACTCACACACACTCAGCCCCTGCACCCCAGCCTGGGTACCCCAACTACTTTAACAGACATACACACAACCCCCCCCCCCCCCCCCTTTGTACCCACAGCCTTGGACGACCCCAAACTACTTTACAGACATACATACACTCCCCCCCCCCTTCCCCTTCCCCTCACCTCCCCCCCCCCCCCCCCCCTTTGTAGCCACACGCCCGGGGCCACCCCAACTACTTTAACAGTCATACATACACTACCCCCCCCCCCACCCCCTTTGTATCCACAGCCTGGGGCGACCCTCAACTACTTAACAGACATACATACACTCATCCCCCCCCCCCCCCCCCCCCCTTGGCATCCACAGCCTGGGGCAACCCCAACTACTTTAACAGACATACATACACTCCCCCCCCCCCCCCCCCCCCCTTTGTGTCCACAGCCTGGGCGACCCCAACTACTTTAACAGGACATACATACACTCCCCCCCCCCCCCCCCCCCCCCCTTTGTGTCCACAGCCTGGGGCGACCCCAACTACTTTAACAGACATACCTACACTCCCCCACCCCCCCCCCCCCCCCCCCCCCCCCTTTGCATCCACAGCCTGGGGCGACCCCAACTACTTTAACAGACATACATACACTCACCCCCCCCCCCCCCCCCCCTTTGTGTCCACAGCCTGGGGCGACCCCAACTACTTTAACAGATATACATACACTCCCCCCCCCCCCCCTTTGTATCCACAGCCTGGGGCGACCCCAACTACTTTAACAGACATACATACACTCCCCCCCCCCCTTTGTGTCCACAGCCTGGGGCGACCCCAACTACTTTAACAGATATACATACACTCACCCCCCCCCCCCCCCCCCCTTTGTATCCACAGCCTGGGGCGACCCCAACTACTTTAACAGACATACATACACTCACCCCCCCCTTTGCATCCACAGCCTGGGGCGATCCCAACTACTTTAACAGAGCAACCCCTCGACCCAACATGACGCTGGAGACTGTGATGAAGCTAGTGAGGTAAGGGTTTAGGGTTTAGGGGGTGCAATGCATGATGCTGGAGGCTGTGATGAAGCTAGTGGAGTAAGGAGAGTGGGTTTAGAATTTAGGGTTTATAATTTAGGGTTTATAATGTATGGTTTAGGGTTTAGGGGGTGCATTGCATGACGCTGGAGGCTGTGATGGAGCTAGTGAGGGGAGGTGAATATAAACCCTCCCCCCCCCCCCCCCCCCCCCCTCCCTTCCCAAGTCTTCGGTCATTGCGGGGGATATATGCTACATGCAGTTCCAGATCTTGAAGTCTCTAGGCCTGGCTGTGCTAGGCTACGCCGCCCCCCCCCCCCCCCCCCCCCCCCCCCCCCCCAACCACCCCCCAACCACACCCCACCCCCCCACCCCCCACCACCCCCTCCCTTCTCAGGTCCTCAGTCATCGCGGGGGATATATCCTACAACAAGCAGTTCCAGATACTAAAGGCACTGGGCCTGGCTGTGCTGGGCTACGCCGCCCTACAAAATCCCCCCCCACACCCCCCCCCAACCACCACGCACCCACCCCCCCCCGCCACCCAACCCCCACACCCCCCAACCCCATCCCCCCCACCCCCCCACCCCCTCCCTTCTCAGGTCTTCAGTCATCGCGGGGGATATATATCCTACAACAAGAAGTTACAGATACTAAAGGCACTGGGCCTGGCTGTGCTGGGCTACGCCGCGGGACCTGAACTGCCTGACCTCACTTACACTCCAACCAGCCCTAACACATATAAACTGTACCCCCCCCCCCCCCTCCCCCCTCCCTTCCCAGGTCTTCAGTCATCGCGGGGGATATATCCTACAACAAGCAGTTCCAGATTTTGAAGTCTCTGGGCCTGGCTGTGCTGGACTACGCCGCCCTACAAAATCCCCCCCCCCCCCCCACACACCACACACACAACCACCCACGCACCCACCCCCGCCACCCACCCCCCCAACCCCAACCCCATCCCCACCCCCCCCCCACCCCCTCCCTTCTCAGGTCTTCAGTCATCGCGGGAGATATATCCTACAACAAGCAGTTCCAGATACTAAAGGCACTGGGCCTGGCTGTGCTGGGCTACGCCGCCCTACAAAATCCCCTCCCACCACACCCCCACAGCCCCCCAACCACCCACGCACCCACCCCCCGCCCCCCACCCCCCCACTGCCAACCCCCACCCCACCCCCCCCACCCCCTCCCTTCTCAGGTCTTCAGTCATTGCGGGGGATATATCCTACAACAAGCAGTTCCAGATACTAAAGGCACTGGGCCTGGCTGTGCTGGGCTACGCCGCGGGACCTGAACTGCCTGACCTCACTTACACTCCAACCAGCCCTAACACATATAAACTTCCCCTCCCCCCCCCCCCCCCCTCCCTTCCCAGGTCTTCAGTCATCGCGGGGGATATATCCTACAACAAGCAGTTCCAGATTTTGAAGTCTCTGGGCCTAGCTGTGCTGGGCTACGCCGCGGGACCTGAACTGCAGGGCCCACTGTACGGTGCCAGGGCCAACTATGACCGGGCAGTACAGAGCTGTCCTGCAACCGCCACAACCACCTGGCCATGCACTTTCAATGGGCCCTACCCGCCCTGGACAGGGATCTCCGGTGGGTTGAGGGTTTGAGGTTTAATGGGTTTAATGGGTCGTGCAGGGTTTAGGGTTTAGGGTTTGTATCTGCGCTGCAACCTCCATGACCACCTGGCCACGCACTTTCAACGAGGTTTACTTGCCCTGGACAGGGGTCTCAGGTGGGTTGAGGGTTTGAGGTTGAGCCCCTTTCAGTGATATGCAATGGTCTAGTGGTAAACCATATCGCTTGAGGATGAAGAGTCGGGGGTTCGACTCCCCCTTCGGTCGCTCTTGGCGTTGCAGGTCATCGTGAACCGCGATAGTAGCTTGTCCAGTTGAGGTAGGAGACCGCTCCCCAACCGCATACGACGGGCTTCCTTAACACCACGCCCGACCAGGCGTTATCATTACCTTTTCAACAGGCCGTTCCCGCCCTGGACAGGGGTCTTCGGTGGGTTGAGGGTTTGAAGTTGAATGGGTTTAGTCGTCCAGGGTTTAGGGTTTAATTTTTGGATCTGCGCTGCGACCTCCACGACCACCTGGCCATGCACTTTCAACGGGCCATACCCGCCCTGGACAGGGGTCTCCGGTGGGTTGAGGCTTTAGGGTTTAGACTTTGGATCTGCCCTGCAACCTCCCCCTTGCCATGCACTTTCAATGGGCCCTGCCCGCCCTGGACAGGGGTCTCTCCGGTGTGTTGAGGGTTGAGGGTTTAGAGTTTGGATCTGCCCTGCAATCTCCCCCAGGGGTCTCCGGTTTGTTGAGGGTTTGTGGTACAAGGTCCCTGTGCCCCCTGAACTTAAATTTCCCTGAACCCTGAACCCTGAACCCTGTGCCTCCTGATACATGTTCCCTCCGAACCCAAACTTCCCTGAACCCTGAGCCCTGAACCCTGAACCCTGACCCCCTCAGCGGGTATCACCTGGGCCAATCTGACTCAGCGTAACCTAGCCCCTGAGCCCTGAACCCTGAACCCTGAACCTGACCCCCTCTGCACGTATCATCTGGGCCAACCTGACTCAGCACAACCTGACCCTGAGCCTAAACCCTGAGACCTGAAGCCTGAAGCCTGAAGCCTGAACCTGAACCCCTCTGTAGGTATCACCTGGACCAACCTGACTCAGCGCAACCTGACCCTGGCCGGGGCTATGACCTTTAACGCCAGTCGGGAGGCCGCCTTGGAGAGTGTGATGCGGCAGGTGGGTGTAGCACCACAACCACCACAACCACCACACACACACACACACATAAACACATATAAACACAGATATCAATGGAGAGTGTGATGCGGCAGGTGGGTGTAGCACCACAACCACCACAACCACCACACACACACACACACACACATAAACACATATAAACACAGATATGAATGGAGAGTGTGATGCGGCAGGTGGGTGTAGCCCCCCACCCCCCTACCCCCCCACCCCCCACCACACACACACCACCCCCCTATGCCCCCCTGCCCTCACAGACCCACTCCAATGCGCCCCCCCCCCCCACCCCACCCACCCACCCGCACTACCCCACACCACCCACACCACCCACATCACTCACACCACCCACACCACCCACACCACCCACATCACTCACACCACCCACATCACTCACATCACTCACACCACCCAAACCACCTGCATCACCCACATCACCCACACCACCCACACTACCCACACCACCCACATCACCCCCCCCTTATGCTCCCTGCCCTCACAGGCTCGCTCAAATGCAACTATATATGACATTGCCCTAGATGGACTGTGGCGCTGGCACATGCAGGTAGGTGGGGTTTAGGGTTGGGCTTAAGGGTCAAAGGGTCAAAGGGGGTGCGGTGTGTGGCTGTGGGGGGTGGGTGGGGGGGGATGGGGTGAGTGTGTGGGTGCAGTAGGCCCATGCAGGTAGGGCTTGTAGGATCCAGGTTCAAAGGGGTCAAAGGGAGGGGTGTTGTGGGGTCGGGGAGTGGGCTGGGCATGGAGTAGGCACATGCAGGTAGCAGTGTAGGTTTGGGCTTCAGGGTCAAAGGGTCAAAAGGGTGTGGGGTGGGGGTGGGTCGTAGGAGGGGGTGGGGGGTGGGGGGGGGGAGGGGAGTAGGCACATGCAGGTAGGGTTGTAGGATTGGGCTTCAGGGTCAAAAGGGATGGGGGGTGTGGTTGTGGGGGGTGGGAGTGGGGGGGGTTGGGGTGGGGTGGGTGGTTGTGGAGGGTGGGTGTGGGTTGGGGTTGGGGTGGGGTGGGTGGGGTATGGGGTGGTGTGGGTTGGGGTAATGTGGGTTGGGGTGGGGTGGGGGTGGAGTAGGCACATGCATGTAGGGCTTTAGGGTAGTAGGGTAGGGCTTCGGGATCAAAGGGTCAACGTTTTTTACGGTGGAGGAGGCACAGGTGGGTAGGGGGGTTAGGGTTGTAGGGTTGGGCTTCAGGGTAGGGATTCAGGTTCAAAGGGTGAAAGGGTTCTTACGGTGGAGGAGGCACATGTGGGTAGGGGGTTAGGGTTGTAGGGTTGGGCTTCAGGGTAGAAAATGATGGGGTGTGTGGTTGTGGGGGGTGGATGTGGGTTGGGGTTGAGTAGGCACATGCATGTAGGGCTTTAGGGTAGTAGGGTAGGGCTTCGGGATCAAAGGGTCAACATTTTTAACAGTGGAGGAGGCACATGTGGGAAGGGGGGTTAGGGTTGTAGGGTTGGGCTTTAGGGTTGAGCTTTAGGGTTTGGCTTTAGGGTTTGGCTTTAGGGTACAAGGGTCAAAGTGTTCTTACAGTGGATTAGGCACATGTGGGTAGGGGGGTTAGGGTTGTAGGGTTGGGCTTCAGGGTACGAGGGTCAAAGTGTTATTGCGGTGGATTAGGCACATGTGGGTAGGGGGGTTAGGGTTGTAGGGTTTAGGGTAGGGTTCCAGGGTCAGGATTTAGGATTGTAGGATTGGGCTTTAGGGTTGGGATTCAGGTTCAAAGGGTCAAAGGGTCAAAGGGTCAAAGTTGTTTTACGGTGGAGTAGGCACATGTGGGTAGGTGCAAGCTGAGGCAGTCATACTTTTACTGGAATATATATTTGTAATAAAAAATATAAATAAATACATATTAAATATAAATAAAATATAAACAAATACACATTAAAATATACATACAATATATATAAAAAAATAAAAAAAAATGTATATATATGTAAAATATATATGTAATATAGATATATATATATATATATATATATATATATATATATATATATTACATTAAAATATACATATATTACATTAAAATATATATACACATATATTACATTAAAATATATAAAATATACATATAAAATATAATATACATATATTAAATATACATATATTACATTAAAAAAAATATATATATATATATATATATATGCTTGCACATGTGAGTAGGTGCAGGCTGAGGCAGGCTTGCTTTTCTTGGAATATATACTCGCAATTTAAATATAAATAAAACGCATATTAAATTAGAAATAACTTATAAATAAATACTGGCACATGTGGGTAGTTGCAAGCTGAGGCAGGCTTGCTTGCTGCACTACATCCTTCAACCTAGACCTTCTGCCCTACACCCACACTTCCCTACACCCACAGTCACATGCAAACACACTCACCTACGCAAACACTCACCGACACACACACTCACCAACACACACACCTACTCACACACCTACACACACACACTAACACACCTACATCCATGCACACACACCTACACACACACTCTCACACTCACTCACCTACACACACTCTCACCTACACCCACACATACACACCTACAAACCTTCACCCACATTCACCTACACCCCCCCACCCCCCCACACACACACCTTCACACACGCTCACACACACACATACACACTCACATAGTAACCCTAAATCCTTCAACCTAAACCTTGAACCCTACACACACTCACATACACACACTCACGTACACACATGGTAACCCTACATCCTTCAACCTCAACCTTCAACCCTATACCCCCCCACACACACCTGCACACACACACACACACATGGCAACGCTAAATCCTTAAACCTAAGCCGTCAACCCTACACCCACACTCACCTACACCTACACCCTCACTCATACCCGCACACACCCACATTCACACACACACCTACACCTATTCACACACACACCCAAACAAACACACACACACATACCCACACACACTCACACACACACACTCACACACACACACTCACGCCCACCCACCCACAAACACACACACACTCACACCAACAAACCCTACACCCTACACCCTCAACTCAGATGGGAGGTGGTGACGTAATCATGGATGTCTCCCGTCTCGCCCGCAGCTGCAACGGGGCTCCAGGCATGGGCGCAAAGGTGGGTTCATGTCATATGGGGGGGGGGGGTGCTTAGCCCTGCAACGGGGCTCCAGGCATGGGCGCAAAGGTGGGTTCATGTCATATGGGGGTGGGTGGGGGGGCTTAGCCCTGCAACGGGGCTCCAGGCATGGGCGCAAAGGTGGGTTCATGTCATATGGGGGAGGGGGGGGCTTAGCCCTGCAACGGGGCTCCAGGCATGGGTGCAAAGGTGGGTTCATGTCATATGGGGGGGGGGGGGGGGGGGGGGGGGGCTTAGCCCTGCAACGGGGGCTCCAGGCATGGGCGCAAAGGTGGGTTCATGTCATATGGGGGGGGGGGGGGGGGGGGGGGGGGGGGGCTTAGCCCTGCAACGGGGGCTCCAGGCATGGGCAACAAGGTGGGTTCATGTCATATGGGGGGGGGGGGGGGGGGGGGGGGGGGGCTTAGCCCTGCAACGGGGGCTCCAGGCATGGGCGCAAAGGTGGGTTCATGTCATATGGGTGGGTGGGGGGGGGGGGGGGGGCTTAGCCCTGCAACGGGGCTCCAGGCATGGGCGCAAAGGTGGGTTCATGTCATATGGAGGGGGGGGGGGGGGGGGGGGGGGGGGCTTAGCCCTGCAACGGGGCTCCAGGCATGGGCGCTAAGGTATATATTATTTTATTTTATTATTATTATTATTATGTTATGCACATATCTCCATGGTTGCCTAAGGCCGACCCTGAGTGGTACGGATGTTTTTCACCTATTACCTCAAGTCCGAAGAAAACTTTTTTTGCTGATAAGTTACCTAACCACATCAGTTCAACATATAAATACTCAGAGTTGGGTTCTCTCAGGTTGTGGGAAGCAGGCAAAGCAAAACATGTGATTGTTTTCACTATGGGGCTCCCTAAGTCGGTAAGGATTTTACGAAGAAGTGGAACGGAGCCTATCACTATCAAAAACAAGTTTTCGTAAAATAAAAGTAGGTAGCCCTATTGTGCACATCTTTCCTCGTAAGAAATTGTTACATCAGGCTTTGGATGGCAGTACATGGGCAGAACGGGTGAATATGGACCCCCAAAATACTGATTATTTACATATAGTGGGTGCCCTAAGTGTGGTACAACGCTGCACAAGCTGAATTGTTTCATTTGGGGTCTAACCTTTGCTTCGTAGCACCAAGACTAACTTTTGTTTTTTGAAATTTGAAGTTAGGAAATTCAAATTTATTTTCAAAATATATTCGAAAAATAACTTTTTTTCAACTTTGTTTCAAACATCCACATCTAAAGTTACTTTTTGATTTGGGAAAGGGGAGTGAAATCTCAAGTTTAGAGGTGGGATTGGGAGGTGATCAGGTGATTTTTTGAGTTGTACTGCTATCTCAGTAAATTCCGAGGCCAAGGCTGAAGCGCAGCCTCCGACCTTGTGGTAGGGGTTTGATAAGCCTTTTGTCCCGCAGTAACATGATTCGGAATAGCTCGCGCGGCCTCGTGTCTGGCGCCATCTGGATTTGTACCACAATTTATCGCACATCTGATGTACTGCCACTGGCCTTCCGTACAAGGCTGCTCGCAACCGCATGCGAATGCGGACCGGAAATACATGCGCGCGTAGCTGACTCAATTGCGCGAAAGGTGGGCCTTACAGAATTCGATTCCGAGCATTTTGGGGCCTGTACGGCTCTGTACCACAATCTTGTACCAGGCGTTTTTTGACTTAGGCACTAGTGGAGATATGTGCACATATAAAATATCATATTGTTGTTATTATTATTATTATTATTATTATTATAATAATAATAATAATAATAATAATTATTATTATTATTACTACTAGTACGGTAGCCCGTGTGGCCGGTGGCCCCACTAACACTCCCTCTCCCCCCGCACTCTCAGACGCACACCTCTTCTCTCTACCTTTTCCCCTTCTGCTTCAGCTGTGGCCTCCCCCCATGTCATACACGTATTCCATCCCCCCCCCCCCCAACCCCCCCCACCCCCCACCCCCCCACCCCACACACACACACAGACAGACCCACAGCATCCTCTACTTCCCCCGGCCTCTTCCTACCCAATCCACACTCACTCTTTTTCTCTCACCTTCGCCCCAAAAGCCTCCCTTCCCCCAACCACAACCACGCACACACAGTCACACACTCTCCTCCTCCCTACTTCATACCCTTCACTCCGGCTGCGGGATTTAATCTTGCAGAAAGAGGGGAAAGTGCAGACCAACAACTTGGGAAGGCTCAGATCCCGATCAGCTCGAGAGCACCGGACCAGTGCAATTCCAAAGCCACAAACTTGCAGTTTCATCTTCTCGTGCAGTGCTCCAGTTGATACTCGGTCAACTCTTGGAACAGCACAAATCGTATTTCACGATATTGATACAACGAAAAGAGCTTTCAGATAAGGGGTGAGAGGTGCAAGCGCGAAAGTGTGCAGAGGGACGGAATGGCCGGGGCGATCTGAACAAAGTCGAAATAATCGCAACAACCAGCCAACCATGACGAAGGCGATGCGATGGCATGGCGAAAGTGCGCATGCGTGAGATGAACGGTGGTAACGCTCGCAGGCGGAGAAAAAAAGCATGACGATCTGAAGGCCTGGCTTGATTATGAGTCTGGCGTAACTCCTGAGGTTGGAAAGCAAAGTCTTCACGCCTGGCTTGGTTAAGCGCAGCTTAGCAGCTTCGCGTTCATCCTGAGGCATGGGATCCCGTTGTTCACGTCCGGCTTGATTATGAGCCTGGCGTAACTCCTGGGGTGGGCAGCGTGGGCATCACGTCGACTCTTCTTGGTTCTGCCCAGCTCTGTCCAGGTCTTCCTTGCTCATGCAAGCTGAGCGATGGCTGGCGGTGTTGCGGGCCCTCCTGTCATGCATCATCATGCTCCGTGAAGAAGCAATGAACTGAAACGATTATTCTGAGCGCCATGCAAAGCGAGGGTCAGCAGATGACCTCCTAGGAGAGGATCTTCTGGATCTAAATTGCTTGCAGTCATAGTATGGGAGGCAAAGGAAATGTGGGGACGAAATGAGCGCGCGCTTAGCTTTGCGCATCTGCAGTTTCGGTATTTGAAAATTTCGCTGGGCGGGGTGTTGCGAGTTGGGTTTGACGGAGAGTCGGTTGCAAGTCGGTTACACTTCGCACGCCCATGGCACGTGGGTACGCGATGATGACACCACCACGACCACGACCATGATTTCTTTATATATATATAGATTATTATTATTATTATTATTATTATTATTATTATTATTATTATTATTAATATTATTATTATTATTATTATTATTATTATTATTATTATTATTATTATATCATGCACATACAAAATATCATTTTTTTATTATTATTATTATTATTATTATTAGTAGTAGTAGTAGTAGTAGTAGTAGTAGTAGTAGTAGTAGTAGCGGGAGGGTGACATACCAAAAATATCTGGTACCCCCCGAGAAAAGTTGGAAGAGTAAAAAAAGGGGGGGGGGGGGGGGGGGGTACCCCACCCCACCAAATATAGATAACACCTAGCCCATGTTGTGGCAAATCATCTCCTTTAGTACCCTGCATTTTCAAAACCCCAGGGAATGTTGTGGATTGTTTTTAAACACGACCTGGACACAATTACAAATTAATCCAATATGCACCCTAGATAGCTCAATATTTTAGCTTCCTTATAGTTCCTTGCTTTCCTTCAACATCGTTTATTACTGACTTGCTTGGTATTGGCCTGTAACCTGCATGGGCTTGCTACATGAAACCCACCAAAAGGTCTAAATGTAATGCCCACCTGAGCCCACCATGATTATGGAAGCTATTGTTAAGTTGGTTAGGCCCCTATCAGACCTTCAACTTGCTCTGGTCCCACAAAAGCACATCAGACATGAAACTATAGTCGAGGCTGTCGAGGCTTCAACTTGCTCATCACAGCTGCTATGTGTGCCACCTCGTAAGCCCCAATTGGGGGTACTTGAGCCACACCACTGTGCTTTTCCTTGTGGTGGGACTCCATTCCGTACTTCCATATGGTGGCTGAGCAGTGGGGGCACACAAACGGGGTGTTGGTGCATGCCGCCTTATCATCCAAGTTGGCCTTCTGGCTGTACTTCTTGAAGTACTTAGCCTTGCAGATTATGACTGCTTGCTGTCCATTGTTGATGCTTGGGCCTGAGTACCCTTGCAGAACTTATTGTGCTGCTCGAACTGTTGTGACCCTGCGAAATCAGTTGCCGACCGAGCACAAAGAGGACATGTGCATCCGTCATCGTCGTCAGACAGCAGGTGGCTATCACTCAGGTCGACATGCTGCCTCTTGGATGGACTTTCGTCGTGAATAGGCTCCTCGAAGGACCCATTCGACTTCGCAGTGCTAATTGATACATCCATGCCAAACCCAGACCAGGATAAGCAGCAGATAACCGGTACAGCAAGGTTTCAAACTTGAACTCGAACTCGAAAATGAGCTTGAATTACATAGCAGGTGTCTGGAAAGTATGGAATTGGAACGCTTGCATTAAGACGAAGTCGTTGCACTTCTCCAGAGATGAAATGGAGCAGCCAGAAAACAGTTAGGAAAAAGTTGGCAAGGGGCCGGAGGGGGGGGGGGGGGGGGGGGGGGGGGGGGGGGGGGGGGGGGGGGGGGGGGGGGTACCCCCCGAGAAGGTGCCCAGAATATCGCCGGACCCGGGGGTATCGATAGATCACGTGATCCCCTAATAGAAACCACTGCCCTATACCCCAACATGGGCCGTGCTGGACTTTCTATGGCTCCTGGCATCCTCCTGGTAGTAGTATTAGTATGAGTATTATATCATGCACATACAAAAGATAATTTTATTATTAGTATGAGTATTAGTATTGCTACATTATTATTATTATTATGCACATGCACATGCAAAATATCATATTATTATTAATATCATCCTTTGCACATGCTGCACATACAAATATTCCTACCCCCCCCCCCCCCCCCCCCCCACCCCCCCCCACACACACACACACCACACACACACACACACACACACCACACGCACGCACACACAAACCACCACAACCACCACCACCAACAACGACAACCCACCCCACCCCACTAAATGAGGTGTCCAGACAAATCTGGAAAAGGTTTAAACAATCACAAATATTAATTTCCTATACTTCCTTTACTCGGAATAAATTGATAGACTTTTATCAACTTTTGGCACAGGATGATCCTTTCTGATATTCCCCAAACAGAATACCCCCATACCAGGAAATGCGCCCCCCATCCACAAACCAGCACTCACCACACACCCAAACACCCTGTATCACCACACCCCCAAACACCCTGTATCAAACACCCTGTATCAAACACCCTGTATCAAACACCCTGTATCACCACACACCTAAACACCCTGTATCATCTACCAATAATATTACCTTATATGTGTGGGTCTGTGGGTGGGGGACGCATCCCCCCCCCCCCACCACCACCACCACCATCACCATCACACACACACACACACACACACACACACACACACTCCCCCCCTATATTTAATAAAGGTTATACCCCTACACCGACCCACACACACACACACACCTGGATCATGTACCAATAATATAACCTTATCTGCTTTCCAACATAATTTCCACCCACAAACACCCCCCCCACACACCCTGAATCATCTACCTCTATAAAAGAACATCATCTGCTTTCCGATATAATAAAGGTTATACCCCACCCACCCACCCCCCACAGCTCACACCCCCCACACACACACACCCTGGATCATCTACCTCTATAAAAGAAGCTCCTCTGCTTTCCAATATAATAAAGGTTATAGCCCACCCACCCACCCACCACCCACAGCTCACCCCCCCCACACACACCCTGGATCATCTACCTCTATAAAAGAAGCTCCTCTGCTTTCCAATATAATAAAGGTTATAGCCCACCCACCCACCCACCACCCACAGCTCACCCCCCCACACACACACCCTGGATCATCTACCTCTATAAAAGAAGCTCCCTCTGCTTTCCAATATAATAAAGGTTATAGCCCACCCACCCACCCACCCACCCACCCACCCCATCCATCCCCCTGGATCATCTACCGATAGTATTACCTTATCTGCTTTCCAATATAATAAAAGGTATACCCTGCTGCTCCTGCCTCATGCAGAGTGGGATTCTAGCCTTACACCTGAACCCTAAACCCTAAACCCTCCCCCTGCAGGCAGGCCTCCAGACTTAAACCTGAACCCTAAACCCTTAACCCTCCCCCTGCAGGCAGGCTTCCAGCCTAAAACCTGAACTGTAAACCCTAAACCCTCCCCCTGCAGGCAGGCTTCCAGCCTAAAACCTGAACCCTAAACCCTAAACCCTCCACCTGCAGGCAGGCTTCCAGCCTAAAACCTGAACCCTAAACCCTAAACCCTCCCCCTGCAGGCAGGCTTCCAGCCTTAAACTTGAACCCTTCACTCTAAACCCTAAACCCTCCCCCTGCAGGCAGGCGTCAAGCGTAAAACCTGAACCCTTAACCCTAAACCCTCCCCCTGCAGGCGGGGTTCCAGCCTTGAACTTGAACCCTTCACTCTATACCCTAAACCCTCCCCCTGGAGGGTGGGGTCTTGACACTCGTCGGGCGGGGTTCCAGTTTCAAGACCCCTCCTTGGTGGTGGCCTGGCCTTAAACCTGAAACCTTCACCCTATACCCTAAACCCTCCCCATGCAGGCGGGTTTTCAGCCCGACGAGTGTCAAGACCCCTCCTTGGTGGTGGCCCGGCCGACCGCCTCGCCCTCCTACCTGGCGCTGATGGCCTGGCTGGCGGGTGGCCGGGCAGGCGCTCGTGGCGCACTCCCCTTGTCCTCCTCCGAGGCTGGCCTGGTGGTCCCTGCCCCCACCCCCTGTGCCCCGGCGTGTGTGTACGGGACCTGTGGAAACAACGGGGTGTGCGTGTGCTGGGCCGGTGCGAGTGGGGCCGCCTGTGGACAGCTGGGGGTATCCCCGGAACAGGTAAACCAGCACAAGGGGTCAACAATAAGTTTTTTTCGACACCCACGATATGAAGTTTTTGTTTTGCCCTTACCCCCCCCCCCCCCCCCCCCCCCACCCCCACCCCCCCCCCCACCCCCACACACACACACCCCATGGGCTTCAAAGGCCAATATCTTCCTCACTTATAATAATTATGTAATGAAAGTTAGGTGTTTACTGACCCTCACGTTGAGCTCTATCAGTTGGTCATCTTAAAAACGTGGTTTGGCTTATGTATAAGCGACCCTAGCCCCCCCACCACCACACATGCACAAAAGTAGAAAGTATCTCCGGTAATAAGAGGTAGGCTGCAACTAGTGAGTTTCATCTGCAGTTACATTTTTTACAAAGTGTAGTTCCGGTGCGAGTGGGGCTGCCTGCGGGCAGCTTGGGGCGCCCCTGGAACAGGTAAACCATCACATCGACTCTAATCCACACACCCTTATTCGTACACATCAAACACTAAACCATAAATACACCATAAACCCTCAACCCCATATCCTAAACCCTAAACCCTTATACATACACATCAAATCCTATACCCTAAACCCTGAACCCTGCCCCCCTCCCTATCCCTCTCAGGGGACTCCCTCTGCCTGCAACAAGCGCAAGGGTATTAGAACCTTAAACCCTGAACCCTGCCCCCCTCCTTGACCCCCCCTCAACCCAACCCAACCCAACCCAACCCAACCCAACCCAACCCATGGTACTCCCTCTGCCTGCAACAAGCTTGTTAGATTTACCCTGGAGGGCATCTCCTAAACCCTAGCCCTCTCTGCCCCCCCCACCCCCCACCCCACCCCACCCAGGGGACTCCCTCTGCCTGCAACAAGCTTGTGGGAATTAACCTGGAGGGCATCCCCTAAACCCTGACGCTCTCTGGCCCCCCCCCCCCCCCCCCCCACACCCCCCCCCACCCCACCCAGGGGACTCCCTCTGCCTGCAACAAGCGTGTGGGAATTAACCTGGAGGGCATCCCCAAAACCCTGACGCTCTCTGCCCCCCCCCCCCCCACACCCACACCCACCCCACCCAGGGGACTTCCCTCTGCCTGCAACAAGCGTGTGGGAATTAACCTGGAGGGCATCCCCTAAACCCTGACGCTCTCTGCCCCCCCCCCCCCCCACACACACACCCACACCCACCCCACCCAGGGGACTCCCTCTGCCTGCAACAAGCGTGTGGGAATTAACCTGGAGGGCATCCCCTAAACCCTGACGCTCTCTGCCCCCCCCCCCCCCCCCCCCCCCTCCAGGGGACTCCATCTGCCGCAACAAACACGTGGGTATTAACCTGGCACCCCTCCCCCTCAGGGGACAACCCTTTGCCTGCCCCCCCCCCCCCCCCCCACCACCACCACCACCACCCCTCTCCACCTGATCCCTGCCACCCTTCCTGCTCCCCCCAAGGGGACTCCCCCCCCCCCACCTTACCCCTGAACCCTGCCCCCCTCCCTGTCCCCCCCAGGGTACTCCCTCTGCCTGCAACAAGCGCGTGGGAATTAACCTGGAGGGCATCCCCTAAACCCTGAACCCTGCCCCCCTCCCTTGCCCCCCTCCCAGAAGACTCCCTCTGCCTGCAACAAGCGCGTGGGAATTAATCTGGAGGGCATCTCGGACTGGAGTGCTGGCTGGACATTTGTGGATGTGTTCAAAGCGTCAAGGGACTGGATCCCACAGACCTTTAGTACTGGCCCATGGAGCAGCAGTCAGCCCATTGATCTCATCAACACCACTGCGGGGGTGGGTGGCCGTGCAGCCCTGGGCTATCCTGCCTCCCTGAGCACCAACCAGCAGGTCTCCACCCTGGTTGTGAGGGACCTGCAGGGCCATGTGCCAGGGGGTGAGTGAAGGGGGTGGGATGGGGTGGGAGGGGCATGGCATCTCAGCAGGTATTGTTTCTGCACTGTTCAGCTACAGTTCAGCTACATTTTGGTCAAGGCCTTTGACCTCATCAACACCACTACGGGGGCAGGTGGCCGTGCAGGCCTGGCTACCCTGCCTCCCTTAGCATCAATCAGCAGGTCTCCACTCTGGTTGTGAGGGACTTGCAGGGGCATGTGCCAGGGGGTGAGTGAACAGGGGGGGGGGGGCTTAGGACCATGTCTCCACCCTGGTTGTGAGGGACCTGCAGGGCCATGTGCCAGGGGGTGAGTGAGTAGGGGGGGGGGGGCTTAGGACCACGTCTCCACCCTGGTTGTGAGGGACTTGCAGGGGCATGTGCCAGGGGGTGAGTGACCAGGGGGGTGGGGTGGGGTGGGGTAGGACCATGTCTTGTCCCTGGTAATGAGGGACCTGTAGGGCCAGGAGGGGGGGGGGGGGGGGGGGGGGGGGGGGGGGGGGGGGGGGGGGGGGGGCTTAGGACCAACTCTCAGCCCTGGCCATGAGGGACCTGCAGGGGCATGTGCCAGGGGGGTGAGTGAGTAGGGGGGGGGGGGGCTTAGGATCATGTCTCCACCCTGGTTGTGAGGGACCTGCAGGGCCATGTGCCAGGGGGGTGAGTGAGTAGGGGGGGGGGGGGGGGGGGGGGGGGGGGCTGACCGTGACTGCTAAAGCATTTTTCTAGGCCTTTGCTTCACACCAACATCTTTCTCTGTGCAGGCAGTACACCAGGCTGTACATTTTCTTCTCACCAACGTCTTTCTCTGTGCAGGCAGTACACCAGGCTGTACATTATCTTCACACCAACGTCTTTATCTGTGCAGGCATAACACCAGGCTGTACATTTTCTACTCACCAACGTCTTTATCTGTGCAGGCACAACACCAGGCTGTACATTTTCTTCTCACCAACGTCTTTATCTGTGCAGGCAGTACACCAGGCTGTACATTTTCTTCACACCAACGTCTTTCTCTGTGCAGGCAGTACACCAGGCTGTACATTTTCTTCTCACTAACAACTTTCTCTGTGCAGGTGTGTACACTGTGCTGTACGATGGTGTGGGGCTGCTGGACTTCAGTATGTATGATGTGTTGGCCATCAACCAGCTGGCAGCAGGACATGTGAAGGTCCTCTTCAGCCCCTCCACAAACATGAACAATGGTGGGTTAAGGGTCTAGAGTTTAGGGTGATCTTCAGCCCCTCCATGAACATGAACAAAGGTGGGTTAAGGGTCTAGGGTTTAGGGTGATGTTCAGCCCCTGAACAAACATGAACAACAGTGGGTGCAGGGTTTAGGAGGGTTAAGGGTCTAGGGTTTAGGGTGCAGTTCAGCCCCTGAACAAACATGAACAACAGTGGGTGCAGGGTTTAGGAGGGTTAAGGGTCTAGGGTTTAGGGTGCAGTTCAGCCCCTGAACAAACATGAACAACAGTGGGTGCAGGGTTTAGGAGGGTTAAGGGTCTAGGGTTTAGGGTGCTGTTCAGCCCCTGAACAATCATGAACAACAGTGGTTGCAAGGTTTAGGAGGGTTAAGGGTCTAGGGTTTAGGGTGCTGTTCAGCCCCTCCACAAACATGAACAACGGTGGGTGCAGGGTTTAGGAGGGTTGAGATTCTAGGGTTGAAGGTGCTCTTCAGCCCTTCTACAAACATGAACAACGGTGGGTTAAGAGTCTAGGATAGTTAAGGGTCTAGGGTTTAGGGTGCTCTTCAGCCCCTCTACAAACATGAACAATGGTGGGTTAAGAGTCTAGCTAGGATGGTTAAGGGTCTAGGGTTTAGGGTGCTCTTCAGCCCCTACTACAAACATGAACAATGGTGGGTCAAGGGTCTAGGGTACTGTTCAACCCCTCGACGAAAATGAACTATGGTGGATAGCGATGTGCTTATACTACGTGGCCTTCAGCTTAAACTTGGCTCTGCACAGGGGTTATTACTACCCATAACCCCATCCGCCCCCCCACAAAGAAACACAGTAGGCAGAGGAATAGTAGGCAGCTGCAAGCATCACTGACCTGTCGGCTTGAATAGATAAATAAAGGTCCGCCATGTACCCGGGTTATGTACGTACCTGGGTTATGTATGTACCCGGGTTACCGAAGCCTGCCCATTCATTCGCGTTGGCTGTTGCCTCTCCTGGGGACCTGTTACAAAACAGATAACAATGCATCCTTGGGCACTCAAACCTTTGTCTGAATCAATTGAAGTCACTCACCCATCGCCATGCAAGCTTTCAGCTATCTGATCCCCATGAAGGACATGGGCCAGATGGTGAACCTGTTGGGTGCAGCCCCCCCCCCCCCCCCCCCCCCCCCCCCAAAAAAAAAACAAACTAAAAAAACAAAACCCACACCCCACCCACCCCCCCACCCCCCCCCCCCCCCCCCCACCCCCCCCCCCCCCCCCCCCCCCCCACCACTCCCACCCCCCCCCCCCCCCCCCCCCCCCCCCCCCCCTAAAGGCACGACGGCCATCGGTTGCTTTTTGATTCTTCTTTTTGGCTTGCCTCCCTATTAGTATCCTAGAGCATAGTTTGGTGCTTTGCTTTTGCCCTTAGAGCTGCTGGCTTTCTCTTTTGCTTGTTTGCCCTTTAGTATAGTTAGTCCTAGTAGCTCCTCCTTTTTTTTCTTAAGAGTAGTAGAGCACATGGTCCAGATGGTGAACCTGTGGGGTGCAGCCCCCCCACCCCCCCCCCCCAACCCCCCCCCCCCCCCCCCCCCCCTTCACACACCACACACACCTAGAGGCATGGCCATAGTTGGTGCTGGCCTCTTAGAGCACATGGTCCAGCTTGGGAACTGTTCGGGTTGCAGCCGATTTCAGCATTCTGAAACCCATGAAGGACAAGCCAGAGCTACAGTGTTTTTTATTTGCGCAACCGGTCGCATATTGTGGCACGCGGTCGCCACCCCGTGCGACCCTCAGGTGTGCAAAATTCGGGCGAAATGGGCCCTTGGTCGCCACGATGGCGACCCTCAGGTCAGTGATTTGTGCCCTGGGTCGCACCTGGGTTGCACCTGGGTTGTACCTATCTGACACCCATGAAAGACTAGCCAGAGCTATCCTCCTGGGCTGGGGTAGCCATGAATGTCTCTGCCCTGGCTCAGGCAAAAACTCACCTAACTTCCAAAAATAACTTTTAACCCCCAACTAATAAACATGTTTCTCTATATCCTGAACCCTTAACCTGCACCCTAAACCCTGACCCTATACCCTATACCCTATACCCTATACCCTATACCCTATACCCTTACCCTATACCCTTAACCCCCTTAGGTATCCTCGTCTCTATCGTCCGCACTGACCCGCTCAACCCCCTGCGCAACGTCCGTGTCTACATGCCTGGGTTTGCTTCTGCTGGGGAGGGGGGTAGACAGCCCTTCCACCCCGCCTTCCTGTCGTACCTGCGCCCATTTGGCACGTTAAGGTTCATGGACTGGATGCATAGCAACAACGGGGTGTTGCCCGTCACATGGGACCAGCGGCCAAGGGTTGAGGACAGGTGTGTGTGGGGGGGGAGGGTTGTGTTGGGAGGGGGGCAGGGGGGGGGGGGGGGGGGGGGGGGCCGGCCTATACGAGGTGCCGCCCGTCACGTGGGACCACCGCCCGAGGGTAGAGGACAGGTGTGGGTGAGTGTTGGGTGTGAAAGTGTGTGTGCTGGGGGTGGGGGGCGGGTGGGGGGAGGGGGGCCAGCCTGTACGAGGTGCTGCCCGTCACATGGGATCACTGGCCAAGGGTAGAGGACAGGTGTGGGGTGGGTGGGGTGGGGGAGGGGGGGGGGGGAAGGGGAAGGATGATGGGTGGTTGTCGTTTGTGTTTGTTTGGGGGGGGTAGAGGGTTGAGGGGGTGCTGCCTGTCACATGGGACTAGCGGCCAAGGGTAGATGAAATGCGTGTGTGGGGGGGGGATGTAAGAACAGGGGTAAGGGGGAGACCCTTGGGTGGTTGGGAGCGTGGGTGTGGGGGGGGAGGGGGGGCGGACAGCCCATCCACCTGGCCTTCCTGTCATACCTGCGCCCATTTGGCATGTTGAGGTTCATGGACTGGATGCATAGCAATAACGGGGTGCTGCCTGTCATGTGGGACCAGTGGCCAAGGGTAGAGGACAGGTTTGTGTGTGGGAGGGGTGTTAAGTGTGTGTGTGTGTGTGGGGGGGGGGGGGGGGGGGGGGGGGGGGGGGGGGGGGGGGGGGGTGAGTGTGTGTGTGGGTGTGTGGGTGTGGGGTGGGTGGGTGGGTGGGTGGGTGGGGTGGGGGCTATACGAGGTGCTGCCCGTCACGTGGGACAACCGGCCGAGGGTAGAGGACAGGTGAGGAGACACTTTGGTTTTGGGGTTTTAGAGCCTAAACACTCATAGACATTTTAGAAACCGCCTGAAACCCTCATTTGTTACAATAAAGCATAATATGTTTGAGTTCATTTTTGTAATATCCTCCCTCCTCATGAAACCACCTGAACCTGGACTGCTAAACCCGCAAAGCCCAACCCTGGACTCCTCCCCCCTCTCCTGCCCCCAGGTCCTATGCTGTGGCTGCTGGTGGGGTTCCCCTGGAGCACATGGTGCTGCCTAACACCCAAACCCCAACCCTGAGCACTCCCCCCTCTTCTGCACCCAGGTCCTATGCTGTGGCTGCTGGTGGGGTTCCCCTGGAGCACATGTTTCTGCTAAACGCCCAAACCCCCAACCCTGAGCACTCCCCCCTCTTCTACCCCCAGGTCCTATGCTGTAGCTGCTGGTGGGGTTCCCCTGGAGCACATGGAGCTGCCTAATCCCCAAACCCCAACCCTGAGCACTCCCCCCTCTTCTCCCCCCAGGTCCTATGCTGTGCTGCTGGTGGGGGTTCCCCTGGAGCACATGGTGCTGCCTAACACCCAACCCCACCCTGAGCACTCCCCCCTCTTCTCCCCCCAGGTCCTATGCTGTGGCTGCTGGTGGGGTTCCCCTGGAGCACATGGTGCTGCCTAACACCCAAACCCCAACCCCGAGCACTCCCCCCTCTTCTGCACCCAAGTCCTATGCTGTGGCTGCTGGTGGGGCTCCCCTGGAGCACATGGTTCTGCTAAACGCCCAAACCCCAACCCTGAGCACTCCCCCGCTTCTCCCCCAGGTCCTATGCTGTAGCTGCTGGTGGGGTCCCTGGAGCACATGGTTCTGCTAACCGACCCAAACCCCCACCATGAGAACTCCCCCTCTTCGACCCCCAGGTCTATGCTGTAGCTGTGGCTGAGGTTCCCCTGGAGCAAATGGTGCTGCCTAACAACCCAAAACCCAAACCTGAGCACTCCCCCCTCTTCTCCCCCCAGGTCCTATGCTGTAGCTGCTGGTGGGGTTCCCCTGGAGCACATGGTGCTGCCTAACACCCAAACCCCAACCCTGAGCACTCCCCCCTCTTCTCCCCCCAGGTCCTATGCTGTGGCTGCTGGTGGGGTTCCCCTGGAGCACATGGTGCTGCTGGCCAACACCCTGGGGGTAGATCCCTGGTTCAACATGCCATTCGCCGCAGATGATACCTACATCACCAGCTTCGCACAGGCAGTGCTGGCCTCGCTGCGACCCGACCTCAAGGTGAGAGCCCTAAACCATAAACCCTAAACCCGAAACGCTATTACTCATGTGAGGCAGTGCTGGCCTCGCTGCAACTCGACCTCAAGGTGAGAGCCCTAACCCCTAAACCCTAAACCCTTGAACTTTGCACTGGCAGTGCTGGCCTCGCTGCGACAGGATCTAAAGGTGAGAGCCCTAAACCCTAAACCCTAAACGCTATTAATCATGTGAGGTAGTGCTTCCCTCGCTGCGACCCGATCTCAAGGTGAGAGCCTTAAACCCTTTAAACCCTTAACCCTAAACCCTAAACCCTAGAACTTCACACAGGCAGTGCTGGCCTCCCTGCGACCTGACCTCAAGGTGAGAGCCCTAAACCATAAACCCTTGAACTTCGCACAGGAAGTGCTGGCCTCGCTGCGACCCGACCTCAAGGTGAGAGCCCTAAACTATAAACCCTTGAACTTCGCACAGGAAGTGCTGGCCTCGCTGTGACCCGACCTCAAGGTGAGAGCCCTAAACCATAAACCCGAAACCCGAAACGCTATTACTCATGTGAGGCAGTGCTGGCCTCGCTGCAACTCGACCTCAAGGTGAGAGCCCTAACCCCTAAACCCTAAACCCTTGAACTTTGCACTGGCAGTGCTGGCCTCGCTGCGACAGGATCTAAAGGTGAGAGCCCTAAACCCTAAACCCTAAACGCTATTAATCATGTGAGGTAGTGCTTCCCTCGCTGCGACCCGATCTCAAGGTGAGAGCCTTAAACCCTTTAAACCCTTAACCCTAAACCCTAAACCCTAGAACTTCACACACAGGCAGTGCTGGCCTCCCCTGCGACCTGACCTCAAGGTGAGCCCTAAACCATAACCCTTGAACTTCGCACAGGAAGTGCTGGCCTCGCTGCGACCCGACCTCAAGATGAGAGCCCTAAACTATAAACCCTTGAACTTCGCACAGGAAGTGCTGGCCTCGCTGTGACCCGACCTCAAGGTGAGAGCCCTAAACCATAAACCCTAAACCCGAAACGCTATTACTCATGTGAGGCAGTGCTGGCCTTGCTGCAACTCGACCTCAAGGTGAGAGCCCTAACCCCTAAACCCTAAACCCTTGAACTTTGCACTGGCAGTGCTGGCCTCGCTGCGACAGGATCTAAAGGTGAGAGCCCCATCCACCGCCCCACCGATACCCCCAGCCCCAGCCCTACCTCCATTTGCCCCTTCCTCTTCAGGTGCAAGTGGAGTGCAGCAATGAGGTCTGGCACACAGGCTTCCCCGGTGGCCAGTAAGCACAGGCCAATAGCCACCACCACAACCACCATCACACTGCACCACCCCATCCCACGCTTCAGGTGCATGTGGAGTACAGCAATGAGATGTGGCACCCCACCCCACCCCACCCACAACCCCACCCCACCCCACCACCCACGCCACCCACAACCCCACCCACAACCCCACCCCCACCCCATGCCACCACATCCCCCCCGCCCCACCCACAACCCACCCCACCCCATCCCACACTTCAGGTGCATGTGGAGTACAGCAATGAGGTGTGGCACCCCACCCCACCCCATCCCACCCACAACCCCACCCCACCCCACCCCACCCCACCACCCACGCCACCCACAAACCCCACCCACAAACCCCACCCCACCCCACGCCACCCCATCCCACACTTCAGGTGCATGTGGGAGTACAGCAATGAGGTGTGGCACCCCCCACCCCACCCACAACCCACCCCACCCACAACCCCCACCCCACCCCACCCCACCACCCACCCCACCCCACCCCACACTTCAGGTGCATGTGGAGTACAGCAATGAGGTGTGGCACACAGGCTTCCCCGGTGGCCAGTACGCACAGGCCATGGGGCTGAAGATGAACCTAACCGTGCTGGGCGCAGCATGGCCAGGTGGTGCGACTAACGAGGCCCGCTTTTGCTTCGCTGCACTCCGCACCGTCAACATCAGCCGTCTGTGGAAGGCGGCATGGGGCAGCCAGGCCTCCCGCGTCGTGGCGGTGGTGGCGTCGCAAGCGTCCTGGACCCTGGCCACTGACAAACTGCTGTCCTGCCACAATGCCTACCAGGACTTCGATGCAATCGCCATCGCGCCGTACTTTGGGACCTACGACCGATCACGCGACACAAACCTCTCAACCTTCCTGAATGTGACGCTACCGGGACAGATCGCGAACGGCACCGCTCAGGTTGCCTTGCATGCTGCCATTGCGGCCTCATATAGGTAGGGGTCGGCTATGTTATATTATATTAGTGAATAAATAATATTATATAATATTAGTCGGACAAGCCATCTCACCAGAATTTCGAATTTATTTGAAAAACTATAGTATATAATAATATTAGTTAATATTAGTTTTTCAAACACTAATATTAGTTGCCGTTCCCTACATATAGGCTACCACTGCTAGCCTACGAGGCGGGCCAGGGCCTCATCGGGGACGGCACCGCCACCGACCTGGCTATGCAGGCCAACCGCCACCCTGGCATGGCTGCCCTCTACCTCAGCTACCTGTCTCAGCTTACCTCGGTCAATGTGAGCGAGTGTGCATTCCAGCAGACCGGAAGGGGGGGCCTTATAGCCTATAGTCGGGTACGGCAGCTGGGCTTCTGATGGAGAGGGCAGGACCAGGAACCGGGCGGGCAGGGGAGGGAGGCACCCAAAGTACCAAGGTAAAAGGGGGCTTTTTTCTCGGGGCCTGGCTGTGTACTGCCTTTGAAGTGGGGGGGGGGGAAGGACCAGGACCGGCGGGAGGCACCTAAGTACCAGGTAAGGGGGGGCCTGGCTGTACTGCCTGGTTGTACTGCCTTGAGTTGCAGGACCAGGACCGGCGGGAGGCACCCAAGTACCAGGTAAGGGGGGGCCTGGCTGTACTGCCTTGAGTGGCAGGACCAGGCCCAGCGGGAGGCGCCCAAGTACCAGGTAAGTGGGGGCCTGGCGGTTCTGCTTGGTAGTACTGCCTTGAGTGGCAGGACCAGGACCGGCGGGAGGCACCCAAGTACCAGGTAAGGGGGGGCCTGGCTGTACTGCCTGGTTGTACTGCCTTGAGTGGCAGGACCAGGACCGGCGGGAGGCGTCCAAGTACCAGGTAAGGGGGGGCCTGGTTGTACTGCCTTAAGTGGCAGGACCAGGCCCAGCGGGAGGCGCCCAAGTACCAGGTAAGGGGGGGCCTGGCGGTACTGCTTGGTTGTACTGCTTTGAGTGGCGGTACCAGGACCGGCAGGAGGCCCCCAAGTACCAGGTAAGGGGGGCCTGGCTGTACTGCCTGGTTGTACTGCCTTGGGTGTACTGTCAATTTGTATTGTTGCTGTACTTTATCTGCTTTTCTTCTCTTTGTAATCCCGCCCATCCACCCTGCCCCTGTCTAGGCACCCTCCACTTTTTTTTTTTTTAAAGTCCTTTCCCCTCTGCCCACAGGCCCTTGTAAAATGGGAAAGACGGAAACGAAAAAAAAGGGAGGAAAGTGGAAAGACGCCAGGAACAAATGGCCCCCCGGGGGAACGCCCCTGAAAAAAGAAAACGGGACCCCGGCCCACCGGGGGATAGAAGACACCGAGAACAACAGGCACACGGGAAAGCCGACCCGCCCCCAGCGCAGCGAAATGGGGCAAAGACGGGGCCGTCCCCCGCCCCCGGGGCCCCGCGCCCCGGCCGGGCGGGGCCCGCCGGGAAGGGGGAAGCCGGGCCCCGCGCCCCCCACAGGCACCCGGGCGGGGGGGGGGAAGGGGGAGAAGGGGGGAAGGGGGAGCCGGAAAGGGGGGTGAACGCTGTTTTTTAATGAAGTGGATGGGGGTAAGTTGTTTAAAAAAAAGGTATATTTTGTGTTTTTTAAAATACTATACTAACCTCCCCCCGCCAAATTTTTCTTTTTTTTTACCTTGTTCTTGCTTTTTTTACTCTATTTTTTTTTGCTTTTTAACTCTTTGTAATTTTCTTTTTAAGCCTCTCACCTCCCCCCCTCCCCCATCCCCCCTCCCCCTTTTTAATCCTCACCTCCCCCGGTCCCCCCCTGCCCCATAGTAATCCTCCCTCCCCCTCCCCATACCTCCCAGGGCCTCATGTTGTACCCTCACTTGCCACCCTACCTCCCCACCCTTCCCCCCCCTCCCCTCAGGGGGCCTACCTCATGTCGTTACCTCACCTCCTCATCACGTGGCGGTAACCCCTGCCCCCCAGCCCCGCCACCTGCCCCGGTGTTGTCGGCTGCAGCGGGAACGGGGACTGCCTTCCTGGCGGCCAGTGCTCCTGCTGGTCAGGGTTCAGCGGAGACGACTGCAGCCAGGCGCAGTACACCGAGGTGTACAACTGCGGGTACCAGTGTACCTTTGGCCAGGGTGTGTGCAACGTCAGCACCACAAATGCAAAGATCCGCACCTGGGGCTGTTCTTGCAAGCCAGGCATCACGGGCCTGACCTGCTCAATCGTGCAATGTCCATCCAATTGCAGTGGGAATGGTGAGTGCATAGACCAGGGTGTGTGTTCCTGCTACCCAGGCTTCCGAGGTCCTGCCTGCAGCCAGGACTGGGGCTGTGGGGGTCATGGTAGCTGCTCGCCAGATGGCACATCTACCTGTGTGTGCGACGCTGGCTGGCGTGTGGTCAGCGGCACCTGCCAGTGGGACTGCAGCGACTGCCAGGCTGGCACCACCGCCACCTGCATCGGGCCCAACGAGTGTGGGTGCGCCTCGCAGTGCGTTTCTGGTGACTGCATCCAAGGTGCTTGTCACTGTTGGGCCGGCTATGGGGGTGCCACCTGCAACACCACTACACCCACTGGGGGTGCCGATGCTACCACCGCCTTCGTGCCTAGAGTAAACCGTGCGTCCCTGGCTGGGGTCAACCTGGCTGGGCTTGCATACTGGAGCACAGAGTGGGTGTGGCTCGACGTGATGAAAAGCAGCGGGGCCTGGTTGACAGCTAATGCAGATGACACATCACTCCAGAACCCGTTCGACACCCAGGTGACCCTCGAGCTGCGTCCGGACGGCTACCCTGCGCGCCTGCCCCTCAACACTATCGCACACAAGCTCCTCTTGAGAGATGTGCAGCTACATGCCATGTCCGGCCGCTATGTTTGCCTGTATGATGGTGAGGGGCGGCTGGACTTTGGTTTTGATGCACAGGTGGTCAGCAGGTAAGGGCTGCGTGTTGGGTGGGTTGGGGTTTTGCGGGGGTATGGAAGGTGCGGCTCGACGCGATGAAAAGTAGCAAGGCCTGGACGACAGCTTTTGTGCTGACGCGTCCAAGTCCCGGCTCAGGCACAGCAGTGGTGTGCTAAATTAAACCCACAGTAGCAGGGCCTGGGAAACAGCAAATGCAGATGACACGTCCCTCCAGAACCCGTACGACTCATGATATGCAGCTGCACGCCATGTCCGGCCGCTACGTATGCCTGTATGATGGCGAGGGGCGGCTGGACTTCGGTTTTGATGCACAGGTTGTCAGCAGGTGAGGGCCGTGTTGGGTGGGTTGGGGTGAGCGTGATGAGAATATCATAAATCTGTTGTTTTGTTAAGATATAGAAAAAGGAGCAAAATTTAATCAGATGCTATTCGTACCTGCACTTAAGTACATTCAGAGCTGCATGTTACTGGTACCTAGGATTTTAACTCATGAGGCAGTACATCCCGCGTCAAACATGGTATTAAAGCTTGGCTTTTTTTAGCATCAATAGCCCCTTTCAGTGATATACAATGGTCTAGTGGTAGACCAGATCGCTTGAGGATGAAGAGTCGGGGGTTCAACTCCTCCTTCGGTCGCCCTTGGCGTTGCAGGTCCTTGTCAACCGTGATGGTAGCTTGTCCAATTGAGGTTGGAGACCGCTCCCCACCAGCATACGAAAGGCTCCATTAACACCACGCCCCACCAGGCGTTATCATAACCTTTTTTTAGCGTCCATATTTGGAGAAAGTGTTTATTAGTCCCCCTTAAACTCTCAACCCTTAACCCTGCAGATCCAAGGGGTGCGACGAGTTCCTCTTCACTCTGACCTCAAAACTGAGCTACGCCTCACTGTAATCTAAACCCTCAACCCTGTACCCTCAACCCTGAACCCTGCAGGTCCAAGGGGCTCATTGAGTATCTCTTCACCCCGACATCCAACCCGAGCTCCATCACACTATACCCAGTACCCTGAACCCTGTACCCTCAACCCTCAACCCTGCAGGTCCAAGGGGCGTGTCAAGTTCCTCTTTATGCCCCTTGGACCTCCAACCCTCTATAGGATATGTTGATGGTCCAGATTACATGGGGTTCTAATCCGTTTTGCTCCCTGGGCTTCTGTGGGTCTGCTTAACCCTCAACCCTCAACCTTCAACCCTCAACCCTAAACCCTGCAGGTCCAAGGGGCGCATTGAGTTCCTCTTCACCCCGACCTCCAACCCGAGCTGTGCTGCCAGTGGGGCTGCTTATTGTGGCGACAATGGCATCCACCTCCTGCTGCTGGTAACCAGTCCGGCAAACCCGATACACAACATCCGTCTACTGCCCGCAAGCGCGGGGGGCATGTGGGAGGGGCGGAGCAGCCGCCTGCCCTTCCACCCATGGTGAGCACTACCTCAACCACCAACAACCACTCATACACCACACTATTGATAACTGAATCAACCACCAACAACCACTAATACACCACCCCTGGTGAGCACTACCTCAACCACCAACAACCACTCATACACCACATTATTGATAACTGAATCAACCACCAACAACCAATAATACACCACCCATGGTGAGCACTACCTCAACCACCAACAACCTCTAATACACCACATTATTGATAACTGAATCAACCACCAACAACCAATAATACACCACCCATGGTGAGCACTACCTCAACCACCAACAACCACTCATACACCACACTATTGATAACTGAATCAACCACCAACAACCAATAATACACCACCCATGGTGAGCACTACCTCAACCACCAACAACCACTCATACACCACACTATTGATAACTGAATCAACCACCAACAACCAATAATACACCACCCATGGTGAGCACTACCTCAACCACCAACAACCACTCATGCACCACACTATGATAACTGAATCAACCACCAACAACCACTAATACACCACCCATGGTGAGAACCACCTCAACCCCCAACAACCTCTAATACGCCACCCCTGGTGAGCACTATTCAACCCCCCTAAACCCTAAACCCAACCACCAACAACCACTAATACACCACCCATGGTGAGAACCACCTCAACCCCCAACAACCTCTAATACGCCACCCCTGGTGAGCAATATTCAACCCCCCTAAACCCTAAACCCAACCACCAACAACCACTAATACACCAACCCTGGTGAGCACTTCCTCAACTACCAACAACCACTAAGAGACTGTGGGAGGCACAGAGCAGCTTCCCTTCCACCCATGGTGAGCACTACCTCAACCCCTAGGGGGGGGTGAGGTAGTCATCTAAGCCCTAAACCCCAAACCCTAAACCCAGCCGCCCGCCCCTCCACCCATGGTGAGCACTATCTCCCCCCCCCCCCCCCCGAAACAATAAACCCTAAACCCCAAACCCTAAACCCAGCCGCCCGCCCGCCCCTCCACCCATGGTGAGCACTATCTCCCCCCCCCCCCCCCCCCCCCCCCCCCGAAATAATAACCCTAAACCCAGCCGACTGCCCTTCCACCAATGGTGAGCACTAACTCACCCCCCCCTGAACCCTGAACCCTAAACCCAGCCGCCTGCCTTTCCACCCATGGTGAGCACTAACTCAACCCCCCCTAAACCCTAAACCCAGCCGCCTGCCCTTCCACCCATGGTGAGCCCTAGCTCCCCCCCCCCTGAACCCTAAACCCTAAACCCAGCTGCCTGCCCTTCCATCCAGGGTGAGCCCTACCTGAACCACCAACAAACACTAATACACCCTACTATTGAGCCAACCAATCTTAGGGCCATCCAATTCATTTTGAATGCTCTCTCATCCCAAGATCTTGCCCAAGTACCAGCTCTGGGTGTAACCCCATGGGCTCAGCTCACCCAACATTTTCTATATTTATTAATACCTAATTCCTGACCCTTTCCTCTTGGCCACAGGTCGGTTTAAGTCATATCTAGCCATACACAAACTCTTGGGGCCATCCAATTTGTTTTGAATGCTCTCTCAATTTAAAGATCTTGCCCAAGTACCTGCTCTAGGTGTAACCCCAGGGGGCTCAGCTCACCCAACATTTTCTATATTTATTAATACCTAATTCCTGACCCTTTCCTCTTGGCCACAGGTCGGTTTAAGTCATATCTAGCCATACACAAACTCTTGGGGCCATCCAATTTAGTTTGAATGCTCTCTCATTTAAAAAGATCTTGCCCAAGTACCAGCTCTGGGTGTAACCCCAGGGGGCTCAGCTCACCCAACATTTTCTATATTTATTAATACCTAATTCCTGACCCTTTCCTCTTGGCCACAGGTCGGTTTAAGTCATATCTAGCCATACACAAACTCTTGGGGCCATCCAATTTGTTTTGAATGCTCTCTCATTTAAAGATCTTGCCCAAGTACCTGCTCTGGGTGTAACCCCAGGGGGCTCAGCTCACCCAACATTTTCTATATTTATTAATACCTAATTCCTGACCCTTTCCTCTTGGCCACAGGTCGGTTTAAGTCATATCTAGCCATACACAAACTCTTGGGGCCATCCAATTTAGTTTGAATGCTCTCTCATTTAAAAAGATCTTGTCCAAGTACCA
The DNA here is from genome assembly GCA_013435795.1 of Chlamydomonas sp. ICE-L. NCBI lineage: Eukaryota > Viridiplantae > Chlorophyta > Chlorophyceae > Chlamydomonadales > Chlamydomonadaceae > Chlamydomonas > Chlamydomonas sp. ICE-L. The sequence goes on along the minus strand of JACBWV010000712.1, from coordinate 131,827 downwards.
GCTCTGGGTGTAACCCCAGGGGGCTCAGCTCACCCAACATTTTCTATATTTATTAATACCTAATTCCTGACCCTTTCCTCTTGGCCACAGGTCGGTTTAAGTCATATCTAGCCATACACAAACTCTTGGGGCCATCCAATTTGTTTTGAATGCTCTCTCATTTAGAGATCTTGCCCAAGTACCTGCTCTGGGTGTAACCCCATGGGGCTCAGCTCACCCAACATTTTCTCTATTTATTAATACCTGATTCCTGACCCTTTCCTCTTGGCCACAGGTCGGTTTAAGTCATATCTAGCCATACACAAACTCTTGGGGCCATCCAATTTGTTTTGAATGCTCTCTCAATTTAAAGATCTTGCCCAAGTACCTGCTCTAGGTGTAACCCCAGGGGGCTCAGCTCACCCAACATTTTCTATATTTATTAATACCTAATTCCTGACCCTTTCCTCTTGGCCACAGGTCGGTTTAAGTCATATCTAGCCATACACAAACTCTTGGGGCCATCCAATTTAGTTTGAATGCTCTCTCATTAAAAAAGATCTTGTCCAAGAACCAGCTCTGGGTGTAACCCCAGGGGGCTCAGCTCACCCAACATTTTCTATATTTATTAATACCTAATTCCTGACCCTTTCCTCTTGGCCACAGGTCGGTTTAAGTCATATCTAGCCATACACAAACTCTTGGGGGCATCCAATTTGTTTTGAATGCTCTCTCATTTAAAGATCTTGCCCAAGTACCTGCTCTGGGTGTAACCCCAGGGGGCTCAGCTCACCCAACATTTTCTCTATTTATTAATACCTGATTCCTGCCCCTTTCCTCTTGGCCACAGGTCGGTTTAAGTCATATCTAGACATACACAAACTCTTGGGGCCATCCAATTTGTTTTGAATGCTCTATCATTTAAAGATCTTGCCCAAGTACCTGCTCTGGGTGTAACCCAAGGGGGCTCAGCTCACCCAACATTTTCTCTATTTATTAATACCGGATTCCTGACCCTTTCCTCTTGGCCACAGGTCGGTTTAAGTCATATCTAGCCATACACAAACTCTTGGGGCCATCCAATTTGTTTTGAATGCTCTCTCAATTTAAAGATCTTGCCCAAGTACCTGCTCTAGGTGTAACCCCAGGGGACTCTGCTCACCCAACATTTCTCTATTTATTAATACCTAATTCCTGACCCTTTCCTCTTGGCCACAGGTCGGTTTAAGTCATATCTAGCCATACACAAACTTTTGGGGCCATCCAATTTGTTTTGAATGCTCTATCATTTAAAGATCTTGCCCAAGTACCTGCTCTGGGTGTAACCCCAGGGGACTCTGCTCACCCAACATTTTCTATATTTATTAATACCTAATTCCTGACCCTTTCCTCTTGGCCACAGTTCGGTTTAAGTCATATCTAGCCATACACAAACTCTTGGGGGCATCCAATTTGTTTTGAATGCTCTCTCATTTAAAATTCTTTCCCAAGTACCTGCTCTGGGTGTAACCCCAGGGGGAGCAGATAAGCTGCGAGCTTTCCGACGACAACTCCAAACTTGTTTTCTACTCTTGTCCTTCTGGTTATAGCTTTGTTTAAATTATATCTTACTCTATACCAAGTCTTGGAACCAACGAAAAGGGTATGGTGAGTCTCATGATCGAAATTCTTGCCCAAGTACCTGCTCTGGGTGTAACCCCAGGGGGAGCAGATAAGCTGCGAGCTTTCCGACGACAACTCCAAACTTGTTTTCTATTCTTGTCCTTCTGGTTATAGCTTTGTTTAAATTATATCTTACTCTATACCAAGTCTTGGGACCAACGAAAAGGGTATGGTGAGTCTCATGATCGAAATTCTTGCCCAAGTACCTGCCCTGGGTGTAACCCCAGGGGGAGCAGATAAGCTGCGAGCGTTGCGTCAACTCCAAACTTGTTTTCTACTCTTGTCCTTCTGGTTATAGCTTTGTTTAAATTATATCTTACTCTATACCAAGTCTTGGGGCACACTGAGGAGGCCTGGTGAGTCTCTATTCCGAAATTCTTCCCTCGTACCCGTTGCGTCGCATACCTTCGTACCCGTTGCGTCGCATACAAGTTCTGATTTATGAACACTACTGAACGCAACTGCATCCTACTGCTGAGCACCTACGTAGATCGGGCGTTTTTTTTCAGATTTATGGCACCAAAAATCAGGACAATCAGACGTCAGGTTGATTTATGGGAATTATTATAAGTTTTTGCTGTCTGGCTGGGGTGTGGTTGGGGCCTGGCTGGAGCCCCAAAAGTAATACCAATGAACACAGTTTCAGAGCCAAAACAGGGTCCTGGGGGTCAGAGGCCCCTGCGCCAGGGCTGGAGAAAGGGGAGCAGCCACTTAGGTTGGGTAGGTTCTGCTCTAAGGTCGACCTTATGTCCGGGGGGGAAGAGGAATGCGGCGTCGACCAAAAGCGGCTTTGAGTAGCCTCTGGGTTGCCTCACGGTAATCTCTGGGTTGTCTCACGGTTGTCTCACGGTTGTCTCACGGTTGTCTCACGGTAGGCTCACGGTAGTCTCACGGTACTATCACGGTAGTTCCACGGCCGGGGCCGCAAATGTTACCTGAAATGTAACCAAAATGCGGCGTCGGCCAGGTCTAGCTCACGGTAGTCCCCCATAAAGGTTCCCTAATGGTCACGTCCCGAAAAAGCAATTATTTTTATTTTATTATATGATTCCGAGGCTTATTGTTTCATGTTAGGTTCGATATGTCGACCTATGGAGTACTCGATGTCTGTTATGTCTAATAACGATATGTATGGTAAACTGAAGACGCTTAGGGACTTTTGTTTTGAATTTGTATACTTGTATGTATCTTTTGTGTTTTAGTAACTTATAGTAATATAAGTATAGTCAAACATGGGTCACCACCTGCATGGGAACTCAAGCATGGGTCACCACCTGCATGGGGCTCATGCATGGGTCACCAACTGCATGGGGGCTTAGGCATGGGTCACCAACTGCATGGGGGCTTAGGCATGGGTCACCACCTGCAAGGGGGCTCAGGCATGGGTGACTACTTGCATGGAGGCTCGGGTATCTGTCACCACCTGCATGGGAACTCAAGCATGGGTCACGACATGCATGGGGGCGGAGACATGGGTCACCACCTGCATGGGGGCTCAGGCATGAGTCACCACCTTCATGGGGGCTCAGGCATGGGTGACCACCTGCATGGGGGCTCAGGCATCTGTCACCACCCGCATGGGGGCTCATGCATGGGTCACCACCTGCATGGGGGCTCAGGCATGGGTCACCACCTACATGGGGGCTCATGCAGGGGTCACCACCTGCATGGGGGCTCAGACATGGGTCACCAGATGCTTGGGGGCTAAGGCATGGGTCACCACCTGCATGGGGGCTCATGCATCAGTCACCATATGCATGGGGGCTCATGCATGGGGGCTCATGCATGGGGGCTTAGACATGGGTCACCACCTACATGGGGCTCAGGCATGAGTCACCACCAGCATGGGGGCTTCAGGCATGGGTCACCACATGCATGGGGGCTCAAGCATGGGTCACCAACTGCATGGGGGCTCGGGTTTGGGTCACCAACTACATGGGGGATTTTGCATGGGTCACCACCTGCATGGGGGCTCGTGCATTGGTCACAACCTGCATGGGGGCTCATGCATGAGTCACCACATGCATGGGGGATCATGCATCAGTCGACACCTGCATGGGGGTTCAGGAATGGGTCACCACCTGCATGGGGGCCCAGACATGGGTCACCACCTGCATGAGGGCTCAGTCATGGGTCACCATCTGCATGGGGGCTAAGGCATCAATCACGACATGCATGGGGGCTCAGGCATGGGTCACCACCTGCATGGGGGCTCAGGCATGGGTCACGACATGCATGGGGGCTTAGACATGGGTCACCAACTGCATGGGGGCTTAGGCATGGGTCCCCACCTGCAAGGGGGATTAGGTATGGGTGACCACCTGCATGGGGACTCAGGCATCTGTCACCACCTGCATGGGAACTTAAGCATGGGTCACGAACGACATGCATGGGGGCTGAGACATGGGTCACTACCTGCATGGGGGCTCAGGCATGAGTCACCACCTTCATGGGGGCTCAGGCATGGGTGACCACCTGCATGGGGGATCAGGCATCTGTCACCACCCGCATGGGGGCTCATGCATGGGTCACCACCTGCATGGGAACTCAAGCATGGGTCACCACCTGCATGGGGGCTCAGGCATGGGTCACCACCTGCATGGGGGCTCAGGCATGGGTCACCACCTACATGGGGGCTCACGTATGGGTCACCGCCTGCATGGGGGCTCAGACATGGGTCACCACCTGCATGGGGGCTCATGCATCAGTCACCACCTGCATGGGGGCTCATGCATCAGTCGACACCTGCATGGGGGCTCAGACATGGGGCACCACCTACATGGGGGCTCAGACATGGGTCACGACATGCTTGGGGGCTCACGCATGGGTCACCACCTACATTGGGGCTCAGTCATGAGTCACCACCAGCATGGGGGCTTCAAGCATGGGTCACCACCTGCATGGGGGCTCAAGCATGGGTCACCAACTGCATGGGGGCTCGGGCATTGGTCACCACCTGCATGGGGGCTCATGCATGGGTCACCACCTGCATGAGGGATCAGTCATGGGTCACCACCTGCATGGGGGCTCAGGCAACAATCACGACATGCATGGGGGCTCAGGCATGGGAAACAACCTACACGGAGGCTCATACATCAGTCACCACCCGCATGGGGGCTCACGCATGGGTCACCACATGCATGGGGGTTCAGGCATGGGTCACCACCTGCATGGGGGCCCATGCATGTGTCACCACCTGCATGAGGGCTCAGTCATGGGTCACCACTTGCATGGGGGCTCAAGCAACAATCACGACATGCATGGGGGCTCAAGCATGGGAAACAACCTACACGGAGGCTCAGGCATCTAAGATTGGTTGTCCCTCAGCAAGAGGTGTGTGAGTGGCAAAGAGCATTTGCATGATGATGCACGAGACAGGTCCCCTGGCTATGTGTCCTAGGAACCTCAGTCTATTTCTGTAATAATGCTGGGAATAGCCCTGTGGTTGCATCTTTGTCTAATGTCCTCATTCCTAACTCTATCTGCTCTGCCAATGTTCAACATGAATCAGGGGTTATGAGAGAGCCTGTGTCTCGCTCCCGTACCGAAGGGTGGATGGTATAATAGCTTTGAACACCAGATTCTTGATTTTCCTGGTTATGCTGTGGTCTTTTTGTTTATGCTGTGGTTATATGTTGTGTTTATGCTGTGGTTTTATGTTGTGTTTATGCTGTTTTTTTTTGTTTATGCTTTTTTTTTTTTTAGGGTTGCCTAACCAAAGAAGCGCAAGCCTCCCTTGTCCTAGCAATCCTGCGTTTGACCTCCTCTTGTAGATCCCCGTCTGGTGTGAACAGGTTACCTAGGTACATGAATTAAGCAACAAAATTAATGTTGCCTCCATTCAGTGCTATGGGAGTGGGAGTGGGGTGAGAGGGGGAGCTAGAAAAAGAGTGGAAGTGCATAGCCTTTGTCTTCTTGTAGTTGATCGACATACCCCAGGTTCCTGAGTTGGTCTCTCCCTCTCTTTCTCTCTCTCTCTGTCTCTCTCTCTCTCTCTCTCTCTCTCTCTCTCTCTCTCACACACACACACACACACACTTGCTGGCACAGGTACCTGAAGAGCCTTGCCCGCTACAGCCTGATCCGATTCATGGCATGGCAAGATGTCAACAGAAACACAAGCTGGTCCAAACCCATAGTGACCAGGGACAGCATGACCAGCAGTGGCGGGAGCAGCAGCAGCAGCAGCAGCGTCGCGTGGCTGAAGCGCACAATCCCCAGTCAAGACACACAGGTGCGAGGGATGTTATTTTGTTGTTATGAAAAATGATTGTTTCCGGCAGGTTTTCAGTCGGTTTCTATAGTTTTGAAGCTATAAACAAAAGCCCTATTTTTCCAGTTCAGAAAGTGGCAAATACCGATAGTGACCAGTGACAGTGTGGCCAGTGAAAGTGTGACCAGTGACAGTATGACCAATGACAGTGTGACCAGCTGCAGTGGAGGCAGCACCGCGTGGCTGAAGCGCACAATCCCCAGTCAAGACACACAGGTGCATAATAATTAAATATATTATAATTATAAGAATCCCCAGCCTAGCCACACACATTGTCCAGCTAGTGAACCTTATGGGTGCGGACCCCGCCCCCCCCCCCCCCCCACACACACACACACACACATGTCTCCCCCCCTACCCCCCCCCCCCCCCCCCCCAGGCACGCCCCGGCCTGGGTGCTGCCCTAGAGCACATGGTCCAGCTTTTGAACCTTTTGGGTGCAGACCCTGCCCCCCCCCCCCCCCCACACACACAACACACACACCACACACATACCTCCTCCCTCCCCCCCGCCCCCCCCCAGGCACGCCCCGGCCTGGGTGCTGCCCTAGAGCACATGGTCCAGCTAATGAATCTTTTGGGTGCAGACCCTGCCCCACACCCCCCCCACACACCCCCCCCCCCCCCCACACACACACACACACACATACCTCCCCCCCCCAGGCACGCCCCGGCCTGGGTGCTGCCCTAGAGCACATGGTCCAGCTATTGAACCTTTTGGGTGCGGACCCCCCCCCCCCCCCCACACACACACACACACACACACACACACACATACCTCCCCCCCTCTTCCCCCCCCCCCCCCCCCCCCCCCAGGCACGCCCCGGCCTGGGTGCTGCCCTAGAGCACATTGTCCAGCTAGTGAACCTTTTGGGTGCGGACCCCCGCCCCCCCCCACCCCACCCCCCCCACACACACACACATGTCTCCCCCCCCTACCCCCCCCCCCCCCCCCCCAGGCACGCCCCGGCCTGGGTGCTGCCCTAGAGCACATGGTCCAGCTTTTGAACCTTTTGGGTGCAGACCCTGCCCCCCCCCCCCCACACACACAAACACACACACACACACATACCTCCTCCCTCCCCCCCGCCCCCCCCAGGCACGCCCCGGCCTGGGTGCTGCCCTAGAGCACATGGTCCAGCTAATGAATCTTTTGGGTGCAGACCCTGCCCCCCCCCCCACACACACACACACACACACACACACACACACACACACACACATACCTCCCCCCCCCAGGCACGCCCCGGCCTGGGTGCTGCCCTAGAGCACATGGTCCAGCTATTGAACCTTTTGGGTGCGGACCCCCCCCCCCCCCCACACACACACACACACACACACACACACACACACACATACCTCCCCCCCTACCCCCCCCCCCCCCCCCCCCAGGCACGCCCCGGCCTGGGTGCTGCCCTAGAGCACATGGTCCAGCTTGTGAACCTGCTGGGTGCGGCCCCCTGGTTCAACGTACATCACCTTGCAGATGACGGCTATGTGCTGGCCATGGCCACATTACTGAGGGACACCCTGCGGCCCGACATCCAAGTCTACATTGAGCACTCGAATGAGGTACGAGGAGGCAATAGAACTTGGCAAAATTGGGTTCATGGCTTGTGGGGTTAAGGGTAGGAGGCCCGACATCCAAGTCTACATTGAGCACTCAAATGAGGTATGAGGAGAGGAGAGGGTTTGGGGTTAACAGCAGAAGTGCCATCCAAGTCTACATTGAGCACTCAAATGAGGTATGAGGAGAGGAGAGGGTTTGGGGTTAACAGCAGAAGTGCCATCCAAGTCTACATTGAGCACTCAAATGAGGTATGAGGAGAGGAGAGGGTTTGGGGTTAACAGCAGAAGTGCCATCCATGTCTACATTGAGCACTCAAATGAGGTATTACATCACATTACATTGCATGTTAAAGTCTACTTGACACCTCGAGGGTGTATGAGACTGATGAGGTATGAGGAGGGGTTTGGGGTTAAGGGCATGAGGGCCGGAGGGCCGTCTATTTTAACATTGAGTACACAAATGATATATAAGGAGGGTTTGGGGGCTGAGGGACACACTGCAGCCTGACATCCATGTCTTCGTTTTGGGGCTGAGGGACACACTGCAGCCTGACATCCATGTCTTCGTTTTGGGGCTGAGGGACACACTGCAGCCTGACATCCATGCCTACATTGAGCACTCCAATGAGGTATGAGGATAGGCTTTTGGGTAGAGGGCAAGAGGGCCATGTTGTTGGGATAGGGGCGGGGGATAGGGGTGGGGAGCGGGGCTTATTTATGTTCATTGAGCACTCCAATGAGGTATGAGGAGAGGGTTTGGGGTTAAGGGCAGGAGGGTGGAAGGGCCCTCCATGTCGACATTTAGCACTCAAATGAGGTATAAGGAGGGGGTTGGATCCCCCCATACCCCCCACCTTTGATCTGCAGGTGTGGAACCAGGGTTTCCCCAGTATGCCTTTGCTAGTGCTCAAGGCCTCGCCCTCAACCTGTCCTGGGACCTCCCCCACCCCACCCCACCCCACCCTGATCGTCCCCCCCACCCCCACCCCCACCCCCATATCTGCAGGTGTGGAACCAAGGCTTCCCCCAGTATGCCTTTGCTAGTGCTCAAGGCCTCGCCCTCAACCTGTCCTCGGACCTCCCCACCCACCCCCACCCACCCCTGATTGTCCCCCCTTCCCCCACCCCTGATTTTCCCCCCACCCCCACCCTTATATATTCAGGTGTGGAACCAGGGTTTCCCCCAGTATGCCTTTGCTAGTGCTCAAGGCCTCGCCCTCAACCTGTCCTCGGACCCTCGCATCGCAGCCTACCGCTACCATGCCTGGCGCACCGTGGCCATCGCTACCATATTCCGGAACGTGTTTGCTGCCGGGGTTGGCGGGGGCAGTAGTGGTGGAGGAGCTGACCGGGTCAAGGTCGTGCTCGGGGGCTGGGGCTTCATCTGCAATGGCGGCAGCGGCTGCGGAGCGGAGGTCATGCGTGAGACTATGGGGTGGAACGGGACTGCCTTAAAGGTGCGGGGTGGAGGGGGGAGGGAGGGGAGGGGGGGGGGGGGGGGGGGGCCTTCATCTGCAATGGTGGCAGCGGCTGTGGAGCTGAGGTTGTGTGTGAGACCATGGGGTGGAACGGGACTGCCTTAAAGGTGCGGGTTGGAGGGGGTGGGGGGTGGGGGGGGCGTGGGCAGTGGTGGTGGAGCTGACCAGGTCAAGGTTGTGCTAGGGGGCTGGGGCTTCATCTGAAATGGCGTCAGGGGCTGCGGAGCGGAGGTCATGCGTGAGACCATGGGGTGGAACGGGATGGCCTCAAAGGTGCGGGGGTGGAGGGTGGAGGGGGGGGGGGGCTCAAAGGTGCGGAATGGAGGGGAGGGGGGTGGGAGGGGAGACAAAGGAGTGGATCGGCCTGGCCTCAAATGTACGGGGATGGTGGTGGTGGGGGGTGGGGTGGTGGTGGGGGGACCATGGGGTGGAACGGGATGGCCTCAAAGGTGCGGGGGGTGGAGGGTGGAGGGGGGGGGGGGGGGGGCTCAAAGGTGTGGAATGGAGGGGAGGGGGTGGGAGGGGAGACAAAGGAGTGGATCGGCCTGGCCTCAAAGATACGAGGATGGTGGTGGTGGAGGGTGGGGGGTGGGGGTGGGGGGACCATGGGGTGGATCGGCCTGGCTCAAATGTGCGGTCGTGGAGGGGGGTGGAGGGGTGGGGGGGGCTGGGGCCTCATCTGCAATGGCGGCAGTGGCTGCGGAGCGGAGGTCAAGCATGAGACCATGGGGTGGAACGCGACTGCCTCAAAGGTGCGGGTGTGGGGTGTGTGGAGGGGTGGGGGGGTGGGGGGGTGCTTCATCTGCAATGGCGGCAGTGGCTGCGGAGCGGAGGTCATGCAAGAGACCATGGGGTGGAACAGGAATGCCTCAAAGGTACGGGGGGGGAGGGGGGGGAGTGAGTGAGGGGGGGGGGGGCTCAAATGTGCGGGACGGGAGGTAGGGCAGAGCAGAGGTTATGTGTGTGACCATGGGGTGAACAGGACGGCCTTAAAGTTGCGGGGCAGGAGGGGGGTGGCGGGGGGGGAGGGGAGATCATGGGGTGGGAACGGGACTGCCTCCATCCCCAAAAGGTGCGGGGGTGGAGGGGGGAAGGGGGGTGGGCTGGGGCTTCATCTGCAATGGTGGCAGTGGCAGTGGCTGCGGAGTGTGGAGGTCATGCGTAAGACCATCACATGGGGTGTAATGGGGCCAACTCAAAGCTGCAGGACGGGAGGGGGGGGGGGCTCAAATGTGCGGGACGGGAGTGGAGCAGAGGTCATGCATGAGACCATGGGGTGGAACGGGAGGGGAGGAGGTGGGATGGGGGGGGGGGAGGGGAGGGGAGATCAAGGGGTGGAACGGGAGGGGGGGGGGGGGGGGGGGGAGGGGGACCATGGGTAGGAACGGGAAAGCCTCATAGGTGCGGATGGAGGTGGGATGGGGGGGGGAGGGGAGGGAGATCAAGGGGTGGAACGGGAGGGAGGGGGGGGGGGGGGGGGGGGGGGGGGAGGGGGACCATGGGTAGGAACGGGACAGCCTCATAGGTGCGGATGGGAGGTGGGATGGGGGGGGAAGGGGAGGGGAGATCGAAGGGGGTTGAACGGGAGGGGGGGGAGGGGAGGGAGATCAAGGGGTGGAACGGGAGTGGGGGGGGGGGGGGGGGGGGAGGGGGGACCATGGGTAGGAACGGGACAGCCTCATAGGTGCGGATGGGAGGTGGGATGGGGGGGGGAGGGGAGGGAGGGGAAATCAAGGGGTGGAAACGGGAGGGGGGGGGGGGGGGGAAGAGAAGAGACCAGGTGGTAGGAACGGACAGCCTCATAGGTGCGGATGGAGGTGGGAGGTGGGGGGAGGGGAGGGGAGATCAAGGGGTGGAACGGGAGGGGGGGGAGGGAGGGAGACCATGGGTAGGAACGGGACCGCCTCAAAGGTGCAGATGGGGAGGGGAGGGGAGGGAGATCAAGGGGTGGAACGGGAGGGGGGGGAGGGGAGACCATGGGTAGGAACGGGACCGCCTCATAGGTGCGGATGGAGGGGGGAGGGGAGGGGAGATCAAGGGGTGGAACGTGAGGGGTGGGGTGGGGGGGAGACCATGGGTAGGAACGGGACAGCCTCATAGGTGCGGATGGGAGGTGGGATGGGGGGGGAAGGGAGGGGAGATCAAGGGGTGGAACGGGAGGGGGGGGGGGGGGAGGGGGGACCATGGGGTTAAACAGGACAGCCCCAAAGGTGCGGGTGGAGATTGGGGGGAAGGGGGGGGGGAACCCCTGGAACATACAAAGGGGCTCTCCACACACCACACACTATACCCCACACAAACTCTCCACCACCCCACAGTCACACACACACACACTGTCACACCCCACTCACCTGCACCCACTGCCCACCACCCCACAAGGACACCCACCCCACACCCCACACGCACTTCCCACCACCTCACAGGCACACCCACCCACACCCACTCACAACCCACACCCATCCAGATTCCACACCTTACTTCCCTCCATACCCACACCCAACCAACCAACCACTCCCACTCACACCCCACATCCCACACCCCACAACCACTACCACCCCACACCCCACACACCACCCCCTCCTCCTACTTCCTCCCACCTCCTCCTAGGTCAACTATTTTGGCACCCTACATCATACACCCCACACCCACCCCCTCCCCCCACCTCCTCCCAGGTCAACTATTTCAGCACCCCACATCTCAGACCCCACACCCCACACCCCACACCCACCCCCCCACCTCCTCCCAGGTCAACTATTTCGGCACCCCACATCCCAGACCCCACACCCCACACCCATCCCCTCCTTCCACCTCCTCTTAGGTTAACTATTTCGGCGTCACCGCACCCCACACCCCACACTCTCCTCCCACCTCCTCCTAGGTCAACTATTTAGGCACCCCACACACCACACACCACACACCACACCCCCACCCCACACCCCACACCTACTCCCCACCTCCCCACAGCCGCACCCACCCACTCACACCCCACACCCCACAACCACACCCCACACACACTCCACATACGCTCCTCACCACCACCACCCACACCCCACACCTACACCCTCCTCCGACTTCCCCCCCCCCACCTCCCAGGTCAACTATTTCGGCGTCACCGCATACTGGGATTGCGGCTTAGGCTCCAACGGTGTTGTGGATAACCTGCTGACAGTCCAACAGATGGTCGCCCAGTGCAATGCGACCCTCGGTGCAGCAGTGGCGGCTAGCCTTGCCGTGGCCACCGCTGCCGCCCCGTTTGGAGTGCCTTTAATCACCTACGAAGCCGGGCCGTCGATAGTGGAGGCCTCGGCCATCGCCAGTGGGAGCATAACACCAGGTGACCCCTAAACCCTAAACCCTAGTGTGGAGGCCATCTCTTGGGTGGGAGCACACAGCCTGTTAACCCTATAACTTAAACCCTGCATCCTGAATCCCAAACCCTTAAGAGACTGGGCCAACTCTTTTGTTGGTCTTGACGAGAGGAAGACAACAGGTAAACCCTACACCTTGAACCCTGAACCCTAAACCATGCACCATGTACCAAGTACCTTGAACCCTGTACCCTAACTATAAACCCTAAACCATGTACCATGTACCATGTACCTTGAACCCTGTACCCTTACTATAAACCCTAAACCATGTACCATGTACCTTGAACCCTGTACCCTAACTATAAACCCTAAACGATGTACCATGTACCATGTACCTTGAACCCTGTACCCTAACTACAAACCCCAAACCATGTACCATGTACCATGTACCTTGAACCCTGTACCCTAACTATAAACCCTAAACCATGTACCATGTACCTTGAACCCTGTACCCTAACTATAAACCCTAAACCATGTACCATGTACCATGTACCTTGAACCCTGTACCCTAACTATAAAACATAAACCATGTACCATGTACCCTAACTCTAAACCCCAAACCATGTACCCTGCACCTTCAACCCTGAACCCTAAGTCTAAACCCTCAGGCCTCATGTCCAAGTTCATCGCCGTCAACCGGGACCCAGACATGTACCGCTTGTACAGTTTGTACCTCGACGCGTACTGGAAGCAAGGGCTGGTGGCAGCGGGACGGCCGTGGATGCAGTTTGTGAGCACTGCACAGCCCTCCCAGTATGGCAGCTGGGGACTGCAGGTAGGGAAGGGGGGGGGGGGGGGGCGGGGGGGGCAGAGGGACGGCTGTAGATGCAGTTTGTGAGCACAGCACAGCCCTCCCAGTATGGCAGCTGGGAACTGCAGGTAGGGGCAAGGGGAGGGCCAGGGGGGGCAGCGGGACGGCTGTGGATGCAGTTTGTGAGCACTGCACAGCCCTCCCAGTATGGCAGCTGGGGACTGCAGGTAGGGGCAAGGGGGGGCAAGGGGGGCTGCGTGACTGCTGTGGATGCAGTTTGTAAGCACTGCACAGCCCTCCCAGTATGGCAGCTGGGGACTGCAGGTAGGGGCAAGGGGGGGTAGGGGGGGCAGAGGGACGGCTGTGGATGCAGTTTGTGAGCACAGCACAGCCCTCCCAGTATGGCAGCTGGGGACTGCAGATAGGGGCGAGGGGGGGCAGGGTGCGGGGGGAGGGGAGGGGCCAACCCCCAACCTTCAGCAGTATTGAGCTCTCTCAGACAGAAGCAAAGCTATGCTAATGCAAGGTAGGGGGGGGGGGGGGGGGGGGGGGGGGCAGGGTTCAGGGAGGGGAGCAAAGGGGAGTGTGAACCCCGCAGCTTTCAATTTCTTAATCCTGTCAGTTATGAGCTCCGGAGTTTAGTGACCCATTGTAGGGATACCTTGTTGTTGCAGTATTGTTACATTGGTGTTACATTAGTGTTGTATGTGTAACAGCCCTGGAACAAGTGCGCAACCACCCTGCAACCACCCTGCAACCACCCTGCAACAACTGTGCAACCACCCTGCAACCACCCTGCAACAACTGTGCAACCACCCTGCAAACACCCTGCAACAACTGTGCAACCACCATCACAGTGTGCACCCTGCAACCACCCTGCAACCACCCTGCAACAGGAGTACACTGGTCAGACAGCCTCCGAGGCCTCCAAGTTCTGCGCACTCATGGACTGGCTGGACCTGAGGGCAGATGAAGCAGCAGCAGCCAAAGCCACTGGCAATGCAGGGCTGCTGCAACAACCTTGCAACAACCATGACACAACCATGCAATACCCATGCAACACCCTGCAACAACCATGCAACACCCATGACACACTCCTGGCACAACCGTGACACAACCATGCAACACCCTGCAACAACCCTGCAACAACCCTGCAACAACCATGACACAACCATGCAATACCCATGCAACACCCGTGCAACAGGAGTACACCAGCCAGAGAGCCTCCAAGGCCCCCAAGTACCGCATGCTCATGGTCTGGCTGGACCAGAGGGCAGATGAAGCAGCAGCAGCCAAAGCCACTGGCAACGCAGGGCTGCTGCAACAACCCTGCAACAACCATGACACAACCATGCAACACCCATGCAACACCCTGCAACAACCCTGCAACACCCATGACACACTCTTGGCACAACCATGAAATACCCATGCAACACCCTGCAACAACCCTGCAACAACCCTGCAACAACCCTGCAACAACCATGACACAACCATGCAATACCCATGCAACACCCGTGCAACAGGAGTACACCGGCCAGAGAGCCTCCAAGGCCCCCAAGTACCGCGTGCTCATGGACTGGCTGGACCTGAGGGCAGATGAAGCAGCAGCAGCCAAAGCCACTGGCAACGCAGGGCTGCTGCAACACCCTGCAACAACCCTGCAAAACCCTGCAACACCCATGACACAACCATGACACAACCATGCAATACCCATGCAACACCCATGCAACAGGAGTACACCGGCCAGAGAGCCTCCAAGGCCCTTAAGTACCGCGTGCTCATGAACTGGCTGGACCTGAGGGCAGATGAAGCAGCAGCAGCCAAAGCCACTGGCAACGCAGGGCTGCTGCAACACCCTGCAACAACCCTGCAAAACCCTGCAACACCCATGACACAACCATGACACAACCATGCAATACCCATGCAACACCCATGCAACAGGAGTACACCGGCCAGAGAGCCTCCAAGGCCCCCAAGTACCGCGTGCTCATGGACTGGCTGGACCAGAGGGCGGATGAAGCAGCAGCAGCCAAAGCCACTAACAACGCAGGGCTGCTGCAACAACCCTGTAACAACCCTGCAAAACCCTGCAACACCCATGACACAACCATGACACAACCATGCAACACCCATGCAACAGGAGTACACCGGCCAGACAGCCTCCGAGGCCCCCAAGTACCGTGCACTCATGGACTGGCTTGGCCCTGCCCCCCCACCCCCTCCTCCGACTTCCTCACACCTTCTCCCGGGTCAACTATTCTGGTGTTACCACGTAATGGGATTGGATTCACTCCCCACCACCCCACACCCACACCCACACACCCACTCACACCTCACACCCCTGCAACAGGAGTACACTGGCCAGACAGCTTCCGAGGCCCCCAAGTACCGCGCACTCATGGACTGGCTGGACCTGAGGGCGGATCAAGGAGCAGCATCCAATGCCACTGGCCCCACAGGGCTGCTGCAACAACGGCGTGCATTGTGCCTGTCTCTGGACGTGGGGGTCCAAGGGGGAGTAGCCGGCACTGCGGGCGGTGGCGTGTGGCTAGGAGAGGGCATGCTGCTGGGTGCACCGGCAGTGCAGCAGCCCATTGCCAGCCAGGTGCTATTGCAGGTGAGACAGATTCTGGTCACCACCACAACCACTACCACCACAACCACCACTACCACCACTACCACTACCACCACCACTACCACCACCAACACATCTACCACCACCAACACAACCAACACAACCAACACCAACGACACTACCACCACCACTACCACCACCACCATCATCCCCCACCACCACCATCATCCCCCACCACTACCACCACCACCATTATCACCACCACCACCACCACCACCACCACCCTGTCTCTGGACGTGGGGTCCAAAGGGGTGTAGCCGGGACTGCAGGTGGCGGCGTGTGGCTTGGCGAGGGCATGCTGTTGGGTGCACCGGCAGTGCAGCAGCCCATTGCCAGCCAGGTGCTATTGCAGGTGAGACAGATTCTGGTCACCACCACCACCACTACCACCACAACCACCACTACCATCACAACTACCACCACTACCACTACCACTACCACCACCACTACCACCACCAACACATCTACCATCACCAACACAACCAACACAACCAACACAACAACCACCAACGACACTGCCACCACCACCACCTCCACCACTACCACCACCACTACCAATACCACCACCACTACCACTACCACCACCACCACCACTACCACCACTACCACCACCACTACCACCACCACTACCACCACCACCACCACCACCACCATTACCACCCACCACCACCATCATCCCCCACCACTACCACCACCACCATTATCACCACCACCACCACCACCACCCTGTCTCTGGATGTGGGGTCCAAAAGGGAGTAGCCGGCACTGCAAATGGCAGCGTGTGGCTAGGCGAGGGCATGCTGCTGGGTGCACCAGCGGTGCAGCAGCACATTGCCGGCCAGGTGCTAATGCAGGTGAGACAGATTCTGGTCACCACCTCCACCACAACCACTACCACCACTACCACCACTACCACTACCACCACCACTGCCACCACCACTACCACCACCAACACATCTACCACAACCAACACAACCAACACCAACGACACTACCACCACCACCTCCACCACCACTACCACCACCACCACCACTACCACCTCTATCACCACCACCACCACCGCCACCAGCACGACCACCACCACTACCACTACCACCTCCACTACCCCCCCCCACCACCACCACCACCACCACCATCACACACACACACACACACACAAACACACACACACACACCAGGCAGAGCTCCCTCCCCAAAACTCTCCCCGGCCCCTACAAGACCACGGCAAACACCCCCCACCCCACCACCACCACCACCCAGGGTCATACCTACCTTGTCAGCTGGTTGTCTGGACTTGCCAACGCCTCCTCCCAGCCGCTGGACATCACCTTGTGGCAGTCAACCGACTGCACCAACACCAGCACCCAACAATTACAAAGGCCAGTCACCCAGGCGCTGCTGGTGCTGGCCGCGAGGGCAGTCCCGGTGTCCCCTCCAGGCCAGCTTGCCTGGCGCGTTCCACTACCGGAAGAGAACCCGGCTCTTTCTGCGTTGGTCGCCACCTCACCCCAGAAGCCTTCCTTCTTTTTGCGCATTAGCGACGGCCTCACCACCAACTACAGTGAGCCGTTTAGCATCCAGGCCCCATATGCATATGTAACAGGTAAGGTTTGAGGGCAGGGGTGAGGTGGGGTGGGTGGGGGGGGTAGGCGGGGGGGGAGGGGGGGGGGGGGGGGGGGGGGGCCTTACCACCAACGACAGTGAGCCGTTTAGCATCCAGGCCCCATATGCATATGTAACAGGTAAGGTTTGAGGGCAGGGGTGAGGTGTGTGTGTGGGGGGGGGGGTAGGCGGGGGGGGGGTAGGGCCTCACCACCAACTACAGTGAGCCGTTTAGCATCCAGGCCCCACATGCATATGTAACAGGTAAGGTTTGAGGGCAGGGGTGAGGTGGGGTGGGTGGGGTGGGGTAGGCGGGGGGGGGGGAGGGGGGGGGGGGGGGGGGGGGGGGAGGGCCTCACCACCAACTACAGTAAGCTGTTTAGCATCCAGGCCCCATATGCATATGTAACAGGTAAGGTTTGAGGGCAGGGGTGAGGTGGGGGGGGGGGGGTCGGCGGGGGGGGGGTAGGGCCTCACCACCAACTACAGTGATCTGTTTAGCATCCAGGCCCCATATGCATATGTAACAGGTAAGGTTTGAGGGCAGGGGTGAGGTGGGGGGGGGGGGGGGGGGGGGGGGGGGGTAGGCGGGGGGGGGGTAGGGCCTCACCACCAACTACAGTGAGCCGTTTAGCATCCAGGCCCCACATGCATATGTAACAAGTAAGGTTTGAGGGCAGGGGTGAGGTGGGGTGGGTGGGGTGGGGTAGGCGGGGGGGGGGGGGGGGAGGGGGGGGGGGGGGGGGGGAGGGCCTCACCACCAACTACAGTAAGCTGTTTAGCATCCAGGCCCCATATGCATATGTAACAGGTAAGGTTTGAGAGCAGGGGTGAGGTGGGGGGGGGTAGGCGGGGGGGGGGGGGGGGGGGGGGGGTAGGGCCTCACCACCAACTACAGTGATCTGTTTAGCATCCAGGCCCCATATGCATATGTAACAGGTAAGGTTGAGGGCAAGAGTGGTTTTAGGGAAAGGGGGGGGGGGCAGGGAAGGGGGGGGGGCGCACTACACATATGCAGCAGGTGAGGGTTTAGGGATTAGAGAAGGGGGGGGGGCGGGGGGGGGCTCACCACCAACTATAGTGAGCCGTTCAGCATCCAAAGGGCCATACACATACGTAACAAGTAAGGTTTGAGGGCAGGGGTGGTTTTTAGGGTAGGGGTGGGGTGGGTTAGGGCAGGAGAGGAGTGTCATACACATATGCAACAGTTGAGGGTTTAGGGCACGGTGTGGGTGGGTGAGGGTGTGGGTGGGTGGGGAGGTAAGGGGCCTCACCGCTAACTACAGTGAGCCGTTTAGCATCCAGGCTCCATACACATCTGCTACATGTGAGGGTTGAGGGATTAGTGCAGGGGGGGGGGGTACACCAAAGGGGGGCGCGCCATACACATATGCAACAAGTGAGGGTTTTGGGGTTAGGGCAGGGGGGGGGGGGGGGGGGGGGGGGGGGGGTCACGGCTAAGTACAATGAGCCGTTTAGCACCCAGGCCCCATACACATATGCTACATGGGAGGGTTGAGGGATTAGTGCACGGGGGGGGGGGGGGGGGGGGGGGGGGGGGGGGGGGGGTTTACAGCAGAGGGGGGGGCGCCCATACACATATGCAACAAGTGAGGGTTTTGGGTTTTAGGGCAAGGGGGGGGGGGGGGGGGGGGGGAGGCATACACATATGCTACAGGTGAGGGTTTAGGGTTTAGGGCAAGGGGGGGGGGGGGGGGGGGATGGCCTCACCACTAACTACAATGAGCCGTTTAGTATCCAGGCCCTGTACTCATATGCTCAAGGTGAAGGTTGAGAGATTCGTGATTGTGGTTTTAGGGCAGGGGGGGGGGGGGAAGGGGGGGGGGGGGGGGGGGGGGGGGGTTAGGATAGTAATACGCCCTGGGGGTGAGAGCGCCACTCCTACCCCCTCCCCTAAACCCTAATTCCTCACCTGGGTGAGGGTGCCACCCCTACCCTAGGAACATTGGGCTGAAGACCTTTATTAGTGAATTCATTTGTGTTTCATGGTTTGTGTGCGCACTGTGGAGGGGCCTTGTGGAGTGGCATTGTGCACACAGGATTGTGCATTGTGTATGTGTATGTATGTTACAGTCGAGGGGTAGGCCGAATAGGCTCAAGAGACTCGCCCAACCGTTATAAGTAAGTAGAATTGACCTCATGTAACAATATGCGTATGTAGGTTACAGTCAAGGGGTAGGCCAAATAGTCTAAAGGGACTTGCCCAACCATGAAAGGAAGGGCTGAAAAGAAAAGGCATTGAGTAACTAAGCCCCAAACAATCGTTTTACCAATATGAATTGTGCGTTGAGAAACCCAACCCTTCCTGACCATTCCTGACACTTCATGACTTTTCCTGACACTTCATGACCCCTCCTGACCCTTCCTAACCCTTCCTGACCCATCCTGACCCTTCCTGACCCTTCCTAACCCTTCCTAACCCTTCCTAACCCTTCTTGACCCTTCCCGACCCTTCCTGATCTTCCCTGACCCTTCCTGACCCTTCCTAACCCTTCCTAACCCTTCCTAACCCTTATTGACCCTTCCCGACCCTTCCTGATCTTCCCTGACCCTTCCTGACCCTTCCTGACCCATCCTGACCCTTCTTGACCCTTCCTGACCTTTCCTAACTCTTCCTGACCCTTCCCATGGCAGGTGCATGGATTAAGCCTGAATGCAAAGTCTCAGCCAACCATATATATGTATATATGTGCACGCGCACGTTGGCATGTATGAGCAGTGCCTTCAGCACGCCTGCCCTGGTCACTTCCAGCACTCCCAATCCCACATGCGGCATCTTTCCCGGCTGGAACCTGTCGATGCAATATGGCGGAGATGCCTCGTGTATGATCGATGCGGGGGGCTGTCGGGATTTCCGCACGTCAAATGTGGGCGGCTGGCTGTACTCGAATTTCAAGCCAGTGCAGGACTGTGTGGCACAGTCAAGCCCTTGGCCACTGGCTGGGAAGGCAGCAGCGGTGGCGGTGGCGCTGAGCCTCTGTCCCACTACACAGCCCGCCGTTCAAGAGCCTTGCATGTGTTCTCCACCAAAGTCCCCCCCGCCCAAGCCTCCATCTCCCCCACTACCGAGCCCCCTCGCCATCGGCTTGGCAGCCACCTCCCCCTCCACCCTCCCCTTGACTTCCACCTCCCCTCCCGCCCTCCCCTTGACTGCCACCTCTCCCCCCACCCTCCCCTTGACCGTCACCTCCTCTCCTGCCATCCCCTTGACCGCCACCTTACCCTCCGCCCTCCCTTTGACTGCCCCCTCCCCCCCCCCGCCATCCCCGTAGCAGCCCCCTTCCCCCGTGCCATCCCCTCGCCAGCAACCTCCCCCCTCGCCCTCCCCTCGACCGCCACCTCCCCTCCCACCATGCTCATGACTTCCACCTCCCCCCCCTCTCCCCCCTTGACTGCCACCTCCCCCCCCGCCACCCCCTTGACCACCACCTCCCCCCCCCGCCATCGCCTTGGCAGCCACCTCCCCCCCGGCCATCCCCTCGCCAGCCACCTCCCCCTCCGCTTTGTATCAAACCTCAATGGACCTCGTGTTGCACGCAGTGGATGTGGAAGCCCTGACCAGCTCCCCTGCCGCTAAAAAGGCCTTGCTCCAGGCCATTGCCACAGCAACCTCCATCCCCCTCGCTGACCTGACCCTGGCCGCGATCTCCTTCCCTGTCGATGCGACCCTCAAGCTGACTGGGGTGTCCCTTCTGGCACCAGCCACCACTCAGCTTCTGTCCACACTTCAAGCGGCGCTGGCCAAGGTGTTAGGCCTCAGCCAGAGTGAGGTGGATGTGCAATTGGTGGCTGCTTCAGCCTTGATGAGCAGCCGGCGCTTGTCAGCAGAGGTCAAGGTAGCCGGGTCGAGGCAGTTGCTGCAAGGCACAGGCGACGTAAGTGTGTCGCTGAGAGTGCTTGGGATCTCCTCGCAACCTGGCAGCAGCACTCAGCTCATGGTGTCTCTGACGACGGCCTTGGAGCAAGGAGGTGGGCTCGCTACTGAGCTGCTGCAGCAGGCTGGGAGCGGCGGCATCGGCAGCTTCATAGTGTCCACCCCGCCTGCAGTGGTGGCGGTGGTGCGGGTTTCGGGGCCAGAGATGGTTTTGGCAAACTCTCAGGCTTGGGCCGCAGCAGCCTCTGAAGCGATGACGTCCGGTGCCATGGCGGATGCCCTCTTGGCCTCCCCTGAACTGGCCGGCGCCACCGCCACTATGGACCAGATGACGATGGCGATGGTGGGTTTGCCTCCGCCGCTCGACCCTCAACCGGCATCATCCACGGACGCTTCTGCATCCCCAAGCACAACGGTTGGTGGCGCTCCTTCCACTTCCACTTCCACTTCCGCTGTGGCACCCTGGGTGGTGGCCGTCGCAAGCGTGTGCGGAGCTCTTGTCTTGGCTTTGATTGTTGTTGCCACTGTTGCCCTTGTGGCTTCCCATAGGAAGAGGAGAGGGGTTATTAGTCCTAGATGCCATAGCGTAACAGGGGGCCATCGGGTGTTCCCTCTACAAATGGAGGACGACATATCGAAGGCTAAATTGTGAATTTGAAATTGAAAATGGAGGGTGACATATTGAAGGCTAAATTTCGAATTTGAACAGCTGCAACAGGATGATGGATCAATGCATTATGAGTTTAGGATGGATTTTTAAGGAACAGCATTATGAAATTATATGATGTCATACGATATCATATCATTTCATATCATATGATGTCATATGATGCCGGCAGTCTGACTAGGCTAAAGTTACCATTTATAGACAATATCATATGATGCGATTTGTATGATATCATATGATATCATACTCACCTTTGGTCAACATCATATGATATGCCGGTCCCTACATATATGGCAGGAGGTGGAGGCGGATGCGGCTCCAAGCAAGGCTGCAACACGATGCCCCCCCCTTGGAAATAAAGGTGCAGCCAGGAGGTATGAAAAAGTGAAACCAAGCCGATCGATTTATTCCGAGTATACGACGTTTAGGATAGGAGGTTTCTAGGCCTATAATTTTTCCCAACTCATCCCGATCGATTCATTCAAAGAATGGGGCTATAATGATTTATGATTCATGGCGATGTTTTTATAACTTATTACCAGAAAATGTAAGAGGGAACAAATCATGTATTCTTCTTCTTCTGAACGATAACAAATTGTAGGGTGCCTTGGTGGGCTCCCTGGAGGTCGGCCCATGGCTTGTGTGTTGTTGTTGACTTGTGTTAATTTCCTAGGTCGTCAGGGGTGTAAGGGTGGCCTTGTCACGTTTGGATAGCTAAAATAATTATTATACTATCTTCCACCACATAGACCGGTACGGGGCACCATTCAGATAGATATGTAACTGTACCGATCGCCGTCTACACTATGCCCTTTGGTCGGGCGGTCCAGACTGTAACTCAAAGGAGTCTCGCTCCCGGGTTGTCTGTGTAGAGGGTGGCCGGACGCAGCTGGGAGAGCAATAGCAATAGGCTGGGTTGTGGCAAGGGAAAGAGAAAGAGCTACATCAGCACTAAGCAATTAGCAAGTTGCATTCAACAAACAAGGCAAGGGCCGTTTAGCGGCCACCTAAGGTCATCAAGGTCAGGCGGCCCTCAACACTTTTATATTGCTATGCTCATTATGATACTCAAGCTCATGCATAAATCATCGCAAAGCAAGCTCATGCGACTGCGTTAGGGTAAAAGGGAATGTCACGGGAATCTCAAAAATCATGCCCGATTTCCGACCAAATCAGAGTCGCTATATGATACTCGCTACCTTCACAACGTCATCAAGCAGAGGGCCGCATGGGCCTGGGCGATCCCAACCTCCGGCTTCTAGTTACTGGCTACAATGTTTTTCACGAGCGCAGAGTTACAGTCAAGTGTGGGTCCGGCAGCCTAGAAACCGGGCGTACAAATTAGCTTACTTCGATAGCAAACGTAACCACTTATTAGTGGGTTGTGGCAAGGGAAAGAGAAAGAGGCGGAGGCTACCTCGCCTCCTGCCAAATACCCTTCCCTCTACTACGCCCCACCTTGATAATGATATGCGTGGTTTGTATGACGTTAATGATATACTACCCATTGTAATGGAGAGTAGTCTTTTTATACGATTTTGACGATTTTGTCGTTTTCAAGAATAAAAGTTTTTAATTTCCTCCAAAACCGCTATCCTACCCATTGTAATGGAAAGTAGTTTTTATACGATTTTGACGATTTTATCGTTTTCAAGAATAAAAGTTTTTAATTTCCTCCAAAACCGCTATCCTACCCATTGTAATGGAGAGTACCGGTAGTCTTTTTATTTGCAATAAGAAAAAAGAGGAAATTTTGATGTTTTTTACAGAAAACTAAAATCACTCTACTCGATAAAAAAACTTGTTTTTTTACAGAAAGACTGAAACACACTAATCGATAAAAAAGTGAGATTGTGCACGCACACTGTACAACGTTGCAACAAAATTACGCTTTGAGGCTTCCAAGCTTGTACCATGACTTGGTCTAGTAGCATCTTCATTCTCAAGTTCAACTTTGACATGACTTGTAGATATGTTGTAGTGTGATGTAAGTATGTAGTGTTTTATTTGAGTCATTAGTTGGCTCCAAATCCTTTATCGAACTTGTTATAATGACAAGTGGTCATTCTGGATAACAACGTCAGCAATGTAAGACAGGCAGGTAATGCATGTAAATCGTTTGCAAAATGTTGAGTGAAGACATGACTACTGGAGATCAGATATTTTAACTTACTCAGGATTAGTGATGCACTTAGTCGAGAACCTTCCACGAGTTGTTAGTCGAGAGACTTCTCTGAGGCTTCGTGTGAGGTTCGTAGGTTTCTGTGAACCGTTCACTTTAGGGTTTAGGTTTCGTTATGAACTTCTCGATTATTCTACCCCGAGATATAAGCTGATGTTCGGACATTTCTACAACTTCTGACGCTGTAACAATCACTGGCTTCTGCCTGATCTGTAACAAGTCTTTGATTTCCTTTCTCCTCGTTTTCCTCGTCTCTGATTCTCGCGCGTAACAATCGCTGGCTGTTGCCGGATCGTTACCCTACAGGTGTTGCGAGTTGTCGAGGGAGGGAGGCTTATTTAAATTCGGCCCGCGTACAGGGGGGAAATCCTGCTCGCAGAATGCCGAAGATGCAAGGTTGCGAATACTTATTACTTTCTTACGCGCAGCAGCAGCAGGATTTCCCACATAAGCTGCAAGAGGCCGGCAGCTTCCCCTTTGAACTGTGGGCTTGAATTCAAATAGTAGGGTGCACTGGCGGGTGCCCTGGAGGTCGGCCCAGGGGGTGGGGTCCCCGGCCTGGGTCCCCGGTGGGGTCGGTGGGGTATGGTACACGATGGCTTCTGGGTTAGTTGTTCAGTTGTCTATAATTGTTACATTTGTTGTTGACCATGCAAACTGCTTTGCAAGTATTAAGCTGCAAAACTTGCGTATACCGGGATAGCAACTGTTCATCAGGGGCAGGGAAGTTACAAAGTCGCAAGCAATAAGGTGAAGAAGAAGAAGTCGACTCGCTCAGATTTCAGAGTACTCTGTTGACTGGCTGATTTGACCGGCGATCTTGGGAAATGTGAAGATTTGAAGATGTGAAAAAACAGCACCAACAGCACCAATTACACGATATCGCGTAAGTATCGCATAGGTCTGTCCCCCTAAGTAAGGGGGCCGAATGAATGAATGTTGAAAAATATGACAAAGTTGTCCACGTGCCAGGTGTGGGTAATGTTTCCAGGTCCCCAAATGCTACACCTGGACTGGGCATGCTACGTCCGACCACCATTTTCAAACATATAACAGCTCGAGCTCAGCTGCTGCGGTTAAGTTGAAAGGGAAATATGAAAGGGAAATATGAGAGGCCAATATGATAGGAAATCGAGGTAAGTGCAGCCTTATTTTTTGCTTGCCACATACTAGAATCGCGCAAGCCAAAAAAGCTGCCCGATTTTTAATGTTTCCATCTTGTAAAATGTTACACATGGGCATCGGGCGCCACGATTTTTAATGTTTCCACCTTCTTAAATGCCACACCTAAGCAACGGGCGCCCGATTTTCAATGTTTATGCTCAAATCCTTAGGAATATTGTTGTTCACCGGGTTTCACCGGCTCACCTAGAGTGACTTAGAGTGCACAGGACTACCTCCCTGTGGCACTGTACTGCGATGCCGCTGCCAGCTATGGCACGGACTCTGATGCCGGTACCCTGAGGTGCCGCGCCATCTCAGTACTTCCTCCTAGCGCATTGATCCAATGCTTATCTATGTTATTCACCGGGTTTCACCGGCTCACCTAGAGTGACTTAGAGTGCACAGGACTACCTCCCTGCTGCACTGTACTGTGATGCCGCTGCCAGCTATGGCACGGACTCTGACGCCGGTACCCTAAGGTGCCGCGCCATCTCAGTACTTCCTCCTAGCGCATTGATCGAATGCTTATCTAACTGTAAATATCTTATCCTTACCGTCTTCCTCTCGTCTCTGTGCTTTGCACAAACTCCGGAATTCACAGGTTACGGTCCCTTCGCTTTAGATTGCCCTTGCTCGACGCTAATCCGAGCTGAAGGACATTTTGATTGTTGTCGCGCGGAGTGCCTCAATTGAAAGGAGTGAAGAAAAGCTCCACCCGACAAGAATCTCCCCCCTCGGGACACAACTCTTGTGCGGTTATCAGCCGTTCGCCGGTGATCCTGCTCCCTAGAGCTAAAGCTGTTCCTCCAGCACCACCCCCCACCCCCCCACCCCCCCCACCCCCCCACCCCTGACAACAATCTCTACCTCCACTGCGCCCCCCCCACCTCCCCCCTTCCCCATCTCCCACGTCCCGCTGCTTTCGCAGCCTCAGCCGTCTCTCAACCACCGCCTGACCTATCAAACCCTCCAGATCTTTCCCAAGTTGGCCTTCACCTCCAACTCGCTCCTCCCACCACCAGATTCATTTTTTCCCGCCCCAGTTGCATCGCAAATTTCCACCACTTCTTCCAAACTCCTCCCCTCCCTTCGCCTCCAACCTCCCGAATCCTCCTTCCCTGTTACTCGCAACCCCCCCCCACCCCCACCCCCTCTCCGCCGCTCCGATACTATCCTCTGTCATCGATCCCGTCGCCATTCTGCTGCGTGGCCACACTTGAAGGATCCTATCCGGCAATCTCCTGATGGGGGGCACATCCTGATCGCCAAGGTGGCCATCTCGCTCGACTCTCCACCTGGCCAATGCATCCTTATCCTGACCGTTTGCGCTTGAGAGAGATTGAGCCTGTCCATTGGAACGTCTATGAACCAGGCAAGAATTTTGGTGAGTGGTACTCAGCTATCTATGATGAACTTGCTATAAGAGGCATGTTCGGTGTCATGGCAGATGCTATGCTTGATTACCAGCCGGACGATGCGCCATTTCCCTTCGGTGACTATGATGATGATGATGATGATGCTTCTGATGAGCGATACTCTGGCAGAGAGGATTATCCTTGACGCTAGAATGCGTAGCTATGCAAACGGCGTAGATTTAGGTATATAGTCAACTCATTGTCCACTCCCCTTGTCGCATATTTGCCACGCACACAGCCGTTGCGGCAACATTACTGCGAGGCCTCAGATTCGCCTTTGGAAAGATCAACCCTGTCATGGCCGAACATCATCGATCTGTCCCGCCTGTTGCCCTTGCTTGCAAGCCTGTGCCCGCTGTCGTAGTCGTTTCTCTGATGCCTGCAAATGCAACAATTGAGGACAACAGCCTCAGATCCAACTACAGCCTCAGATCCACTGTCGTTCACATTGAACCACTTGCATGGGGGGGGGAACTGTCTGACAACCCTGTCATCCCTCATACAAGTGTACCTGATGTAGCCCATGATAAACATCTCACGGACTGTCACTCATGCCTCCTCTTCACCTAGCCCTCAAGCCAACCCTGATGACTTGCATGAGGGGGATCTGAACATAAACCACACATCCACCTCCACGACAGAACCATCCACCACTGGTATCTCATCCTGGCTCCACCCAGCAAGACATCATGCCAACCACGGCCTGCATTCCCGTCATCCACAAGAGTGACAAGATAACCCCTTCAATCTCAACTGATTGGGATCACACTTTCACCACCGTACTCACCCAAACACGTGTCTCACCTCTTCCACCTGAATACGACAAACACCAGGCTCGTGCCAACACCGCTGAGCTTTGCATCAACAATCACACTCATCCACACTCATCTACACACATCCACGTACCCCCTGTTCTCCCAGCCCACCAGCCGTAGGCACATCAAGGCAGTACGCCTTTCTATAGGCATCGGATAACTTATCAGTAGATGAAAGGGAAATGGGGGGGGAACATTAGCATAAGAGGATCTGTCCTCCCCGTGTTCTGACTTACATGCAATGAGCTGCAGCGCCCATGTGCTAATGCACATTGTGATGTGGACCTGTCTTGCATGCAGATATAAAATGAGCGATACCCTGCGTGAGTGATTTCTAATCTGAATGCAACCATAATCCGTGAGTATGCACCGATTTGTACAGCACCCTTGATGATGTGCTTCTAATGCGACAAGATTCAAGTGCCGTAGGAAGTACTAATGTACTGCCATGTATGACTGCATGCGTTACGAATTGCGGTGCACTAACACTGCAATGCTGGATAGTGCCGATCCTGTTGCATGCAGATCCCATGAAGTACGACCTCGTGTCTGATCGCATGCACGGAAAATTGACAGTACTGATACGCACCGAGCGTATGTGCCATGTATGGTCCTGATGGACTGCTGCCTGGAACTGCTGTGCAGCTAAACTACTAGAATGCTGTGCATTGAACTGCACCTGCTGTACAAACAGATCTGTTGAATGAGCGATACCCCTCGGTGATGATGTCTAAGACATGTGCACCCATGGCTGATGATACGAATGTGACTGCTGAAGAGATAGCAGCGAACTAGCGGACCTGGAAGATGTCACGATGTACCTTCCAGTGGCATACGGTCAAACCTCAGGGCCATAGTTAACATAAGGCGAGTTTGATTCATCCCACCATCTGTTAACTACTTAAGTAATGAACACTTAAGGGAATTAATTCTTGATATGCACCGCTATGCCACATGTACTTAGCCAAGTGATGTTCAAGCTTCTAACCCTTCGATGTTTTTAGGAGACAACAAGGATGGTGCCCGATTCTAATTTAGCATTGCAGTACTTAGGCCTTCAGCTCCCAAATTATAGGGGGAGCTGATAGCAATGACATCATCAGTTGTAGATTCCCGGCGATAGCCCTTGCTTCCCAGAGGGCAGCATTCACGCTATGCTTCACGTTGATCGTGCAATGAGCCAGCAAGCCCCAACAGCACAGCAGTCCCTACCGTCCCTTGCATTTTTATCCCCTGGTGCCCTTGCAGCGAACCTAGCTAGCTCGCAGCCCCAGAAGCTGCTGACACCATGTAGATTAGACTGAGCAGTCCCGCCATGGCTTGCATTGACGGCTTGTCACCCCACGCACGCCACGTGGCACCGTAATGAGTTAAGACCATTGACTCCCCATCTGTTGTAGTAGACTGAACACCAGTTTATTAGATGTGATACGCACGACTGGTAATGCCCCATTACCTTCAAAGGCAGTTCTAGTTTGATTTAGATCTTCCTAGTCTGAACCAGATGGTCTGAAGTTTTAATTAGAGGGGTGAACAAGCCAGATCCAGCTATCAGACCCAAAGTTATGGGTGGGGCTGTCCGACGATCATGCCCTTATCGTAACACAAGGTTATCTTCCAGCCGCCTTTAGCCAAGCCTGAAGTTTACTTCACGAAGCCCAATAGCAGCCCCTCTGCACCCTAGCAGCAGTCCACCTGCAGCTTCCTTTTAGTTTCCCTGGCAGATTCCCTGCAGCGCCTCGTGTAGATCCCCGGGTTGCGAACGCTCTAGGAAGTTCAGTCCAGCACCCTCTGACAGGCCGAGACGACTGATGACGCAGACTTTCCTGTAGACAGTGATATGATGAAGCCAATGACTGGCTGCGCTCTTCTATTCAGCTTAAGGCATGATACCTTCCACGGCAAAACCCGTTTAAGACTGCCAGCGACTAGCATCAGTGATTGAGAGTTCTTCAGTACTGGATATATCACCTTTGTGAGCCAGCGAGCCAGGTGCCTTGCCCAGACAGCCGGTATGATTTTATCAGTTAAGACTACCTTGAATAGGCCTCGATGAGTAGCAAATGTATTGTACCTCCAATAATAGTTTTTTAAAGTTAGTGTCACTCTAGTTTTTAGCTACTTGAACTTCCCGATTCTTCCGAGGATGAAGAAAGGAATACCAGGAATTGGGAGGGCGGGGTGATATCAGCAAGGGTTCACCGGCACCGAGACCTAGAGTGACGTACGAGTGCACAGGACACCTCCCTGCTGCACTTGTACTGTGTGCCGCTGCCGCTATGGCACGGACCTGCTGCCGGTACCGAAGGTGCCGCGCGCACTCAGTACTCCTCCTAGGCGCATGATCGAAATGACTTATCAACGTAAAGATCTATCCTTTACACGTCTTCCTCTCGTCTCTGGCTTTGCACGCAAACTCCGGAAATTCAGCAATCTAACTGTAAACGCGATGTATCCTTACAGTCTGCCCGCGTCGTCTCTGTGCTTGTCGTCATGCATACTCGTGAAACGCACAGGGTGACGGTTCCCATTCGCTTTAGAATTGTCCTTGACTCGACGGTATTCCGAGCTGTAAGGGCCATTTGATTGTTGTCGCGCGGAGCTGAACAATTGAAAGGATCGAAGGTAAGGCTCTCCACCGACCAGGAAACCCTCACCGCTGGGACACCCCTTGTGCGGTTGTGATTATATCGATCGCGTATCCGGATTGATCTGTCCATTGAGCTGCAAGCTGTCTGTAAGATCGTGACAACGGCATAGGCGCGATAGGGAGAAGATGCTATTAAGCGAACGGCCGCCAATTCATATAGAAGTAGAGATGTGTTACTGACGGGTTACTGGCACGTCACGTGCAGGCCATAGCGCCTGCGGCTTGCGGCCGGCAACACGGTACCAGGAGGGAAAGGTACGGTTTGCATTATGCCCGACTCAGAGACTGATTATACAATCAGCGAATAACATCCCCCCAATTCAAGGTATTTGGTGAGAGCTCAAGAATTCCTGAATTACTGAGGGGACAACAGAAAATTAAATATTCCAACTAGGGGGAAGACTCGAGGGAGATTATAGTAGGAATGACAAGGGGAAAGAAGAAGAATAGAGAAAATCAATTCAGCAGGAGGTGCTTCAAAGAAATGTCAGTCTCTGGGGGTAGCTGGCTATGGTAAGTGCACTGCAGGTAGGCTGCGGCTAAGTAGCAGAAAGGCTGTAGTGAAGAAGTGCAAGGAAACTGCAGGTATAGCTGCAGGCTAGGTATCGAGAGAGGGCTGCTTGAGGACACGGAGGAAGGTGCTTTTTGTTCGGAAGGAGATAGGAGGGGAAAATGCAGGTCGGATGCAGGCTAGAGCAGAGGTAGGCTGGGCTATGGGAAGATGGGGAAGGAAGTCCAGCTTGGTTGAAGGTTCGTGAGATAATCCTCGGGCTACGAGAAGTGGCATGATTCGAGGGAGACGTTAGATTATTTTTTTTAATTTGAGCATGTATGTCTGGACTGTCCCTTATGAACTTTGGGTGTGATGGTGACGCTACATTAGGGTAGGCCCGAAATGAGCAAAGAAATCAAGGGAGAGGACTAGAAGAATTCTAAAGTCAGAAAGGTGGTTGCACTGCTGGTGGAAGTAAAAGATGGGACAGTACAGTAGCAGTAATCTTAAGCAAATTCTTGAGATGTGTTCAAGTCTATCCTAAATGAGGCAAGAGCAACTGTTGGAAACTGGAATTAGCGCATGGGTGCTGGGGGAAGCACATCACGGTCAAGTTGCTGGCACAGACTGGTCAAGGAACTGGTCCAAATGACTGGGGAGCTAGCGGGGCGGGTTGTAAGAATGTGGTACGAATATTGATTAGAACTGTGTAAGTCCATGGGGCTCCAGGTCATGATGAGTGGTTGACCACATAGACTTTGCCTCCATGGATGTGACCGCTTGGGGTCATGATAATTCTAGGTCTCTGAAGAGAGTGTCTGTGAGCATTGCATTGACCATTGGAAGCTTTGGAAGACAACATTGGCCCACTGTTAGAGTTGGGTCTGGCGTGCGTTGATGGGTTAGAAGAAAACGACGACAGAAACAGTGGGGCTAGGCTTGCCCAACGGACATTGCTGGGAAAGTCTGCGTTGTGCTGCAGATGATAGGATGCAGAGGCATATAGATGGAGACTCCTTGTTGCATGGACCATGGATGGAATGTGATGTTCTCTTTCAGAAGCTAGCAGAGGGGTAGGGAACTTGATGGTGACCATCGAGTTGTGTGATGAGCGTGGACAGTGGAGGCCTGGGTTGATGTTGAGTGAAGCCTGGTTGATAAGGGCCTGCTGTGTGTCATGGTGGTGGAGGGGGTGCATCCCAAACAAGTGTCCGATGGTGAGAGCTAGGACGGGAGGGGGAGGGATGAGAGTTGTGTTGAAGGATGGATGTCTGAGGTTGACCATTGATTAAACCTTTCTCCCAGTGATGTACTCCCATGTCTAGTGTGACCCGTTAACCAGACCATTGGTCCACGAGAGCTACTGGTAGGTTTCTGAGTCTAGAGATCAGATGAGCTTTGAGTTGGCCCGTCCCGCAATATATGGGGACCATGACATATTCCTCAAGTTGGTCCGATCTGGGCACTGAGGGAGGTTCGCATCCTGCTTGGCTCGTTGGCGAGGGAGCCAGGTTGCCCAGTGTTGTTGGAGGTCTGGAGTGACGAGAGAGGGAGAGGGTTTCAGGAGAGAGGTCAGATCTGTGAACTCCTAGTCCAGGGTCATCACTGGGTTGGGTGCACCTCTGGTGGATGGAGCTTGGGCGATGTGTTCATCCCTTTCGTATATACAATAGATTCTTCCAGATTGTCTTGCAGATGGACAGGGGAATGGTACTGGCCAGATAGAGGGGTCGTATGAGGATGGTCCTGGACGTGGTCTTAGGTTGATGCCTCGACATGAGATGAGGTGGTCACTGCCCGCTATCTCAGAAAAATCAGCGGTGCGGGGTGAGGCAGATGGATCAGAGTAGGGGAAGTCCTGGAGGCTTCGTGAGCATCTGCCTCCCATGGTGGAGAGTGGGGTAGGTGCCCTGTATCTCAGAATCAGTGTGGAGGGGGGTGCAGGTGCAGACGGGATAGCCGAGCGGAAGTAGAGAGGAGGGGAAGTAGATGGAGAGAGGTCTTGATCTGGCGCTCCACATGTGTGGTGTGGGGTACTGCCCTATCTCAGACTACTGTGTGGGTGCAGAGGTCAGACGTGAGCGGAAGCTCCTGGAGGTGACGATTGGAATCAGCTACTGGGGGAGGTGACTTCATGGCAG
>JACBWV010000712.1:0-91146 GCA_013435795.1 Chlamydomonas sp. ICE-L | reverse complement strand
AGATGGAGGTGTCCTGGTCACATGCCCTAAATCCTTAGCAAATGAACTGCCCCACTTAGTCTGGAAGACCCGCAAATGGCCTTCCCCTGCTGACCAACTTCTTGCTGCATCCTGGTTATTTTGCCCAAATCCTAAGCAAATGTCTGCCCAGGCTTCGGTCTGGAGACCCAGCAAATGCCTGTCCCCTGCTGACCAACTTCTTGCTGACCATCCTGTCATTTGCCCTAAATCCTAAGCAAATTTCTGCCCCGGCTTCGTCCTGAGACCCGCAATGCCTTCCCCTGCTGACCAACTGCTTGGCTGCATCTTTCCTCGGCCCCTAAATCTAAGCGATGACTGTGGTGCCCCGCCCCCCGGCTTCGTTCTTGAAATACCCAGCAAATGCCTGTCCCCTGCTGACCAACTTCTTGCTGCATCCTGTCATCTGCCCTAAATCCTAAGCAAATGACTGCCCGGCTTCGTCGGAGCCCAGCAAATGCCGTCCCTGCTGACCAACTCTTGCTGCATCCGTCATTTTTGGCCCTAAATCCTACGGATTCTCCCAGCTTTGGTTGGAGACCCAGCAAATGCCTGTCCCCTGCTGGACCACTTCTGCTGTCCTTTCATTTGCCCCAATCCTAAGCAATGTCTGCCCCGGCTTCGTCTGTAGACCCAGCAAATGCCCTGGCCCTGCCTGAACCAACTTCCTTGCTGCATACTGTCATTCGCCCTAAACCCTAAGCCAAATGTCCTGCCCCGGCGGCGGTCTGGAGACCCAGCAAAGCCTGCCCGCTGGACCAACTTCTTGCTGCATCCTGTCCTCGGCCCTAAATCCTAAGCGAATGACTGCCCCGCTTTGTCTGGAGACCCAGCAAATGCCTGTTCCCCTACCCCGCTGAACCAACTTCCTTGCTGGCATCCTGTCCTCTGCCCTAATCCTAAGCAAAATGTCTGCCCCGGCCCCTTCGGCCTGGAGACCCAGCAATTCCTGTCCACGTGCTGACCAACTTCTTGCTGAGCCTGTCCTCCTCCCCTAAACCTAAGGCGAATGACGGCCCCGGCTCGGTTCTGGAGACCCAGCAAATGCCTGTCCCCTGCTGACCAACTTCTTGCTGCATCCTGTCAGCTGCCCTAAATCCTAAGCAATGTCTGCCCCGGCTTCGGTCTGGAGACCCAGCAAATGCCTGTCCCCTGCTGACCACTTCTTGCTGCAATCCTGTCATTTGCCCTTAATCCTAAGCGAATGTCTGCCCAGGCTTCGGTCTGGAGACCCAGCAAATGCCTGTCCCCTGCTGACCAACTTCTTGCTGCATCCTGTCATTTGCCCTTAATCCTAAGCAAATGTCTGCCCCGGCTTCGGTCTGAGACCCAGCAAATGCCTGTCCCCTGCTGACCAACTTCTTGCTGCATCCTGTCATTTGCCCTAAATCCTAAGCAAATGTCTGCCCCGGCTTCGTTCTGGAGACCCAGCAAATGCCTGTCCCCTGCTGACCAACTTCTTGCTGCATCCTGTCACCTGCCCTAAATCCTTAGCAAATGATTGCTCCGGCTTCGGTCTGGAGACCCAGCAAATGCCTGTCCCCTGCTTTCCAACTTCTTGCTGCATCCTGTCATTTGCCCTAAATCCTAAGCAAATGTCTGCCCCGGCTTCGGTCTGGAGACCCAGCAAATGCCTGTCCCCTGCTGACCAACTTCTTGCTGCATCCTGTCATCTGCCCTTAATCCTAAGCAAATGTCTGCCCCGGCTTCGGTCTGGAGACCCAGCAAATGCCTGTCCCCTGCAGACCAACTTCTTGCTGCATCCTGTCCTCGACCCTAAATCCTAAGCGAATGACTGCCCCGGCTTCGTTCTGGAGACCCAGCAAATGCCTGTCCCCTGCTGACCAACTTCTTGCTGCATCCTGTCCTCGGCCCTAAATCCTAAGCGAATGACTGCCCCGGTTCGGTCTGGAGACCCAGCAAATGCCTGTCCCCTGCTGACCAACTTCTTGCTGCATCCTGTCATTTGCCCTAAATCCTAAGCAAATGACTGCCCCGGCTTCGGTCTGGAGACCCAGCAAATGCCTGTCCCCTGCTGACCAACTTCTTGCTGCATCCTGTCATTTGCCCTTAATCCTAAGCGAATGTCTGCCCAGGCTTCGGTCTGGAGACCCAGCAAATGCCTGTCCCCTGCTGACCAACTTCTTGCTGCATCCAGTCATTTGCCCTAAATCCTAAGCAAATGTCTGCCCAGGCTTCGGTCTGGAGACCCAGCAAATGCCTGTCCCCTGCTGACCAACTTCTTGCTGCATCCTGTCCTCGACCCAAATCCTAAGCGAATGACTGCCCCAGCTTTGGTCTGGAGACCCAGCATATGCCTGTCCCCTGCTGACCAACTTCTTGCTGCATCCTGTCATTTACCCTAAATCCTAAGCGAATGTCTGCCCAGGCTTTGGTCTGGAGACCCAGCAAATGCCTGTCCCCTGCTGACCAACTTCTTGCTGCATCCTGTCATTTGCCCCAAATCCTAAGCAAATTTCTGCCCCGGCTTCGGTCTGGAGACCCAGCAAATGCCTGGCCCCTGCTGACCAACTTCTTGCTGCATCATGTCATTCGCCCTAAATCCTAAGCAAATGTCTGCCCAGGCTTCGGTCTGGAGACCCAGCAAATGCCTGTCCCCTGCTGACCAACTTCTTGCTGCATCCTGTCATTTGCCCTAAATCCTAAGCGAATGTCTGCCCAGGCTTCGGTCTGGAGACCCAGCAAATGCCTGTCCCCTGCTGACCAACTTCTTGCTGCATCCAGTCATCTGCCCTAAATCCTAAGCAAATGTCTGCCCAGGCTTCGGTCTGGAGACCCAGCAAATGCCTGTCCCCTGCTGACCAACTTCTTGCTGCATCCTGTCCTCGACCCTAAATCCTAAGCGAATGACTGCCCCAGCTTTGGTCTGGAGACCCAGCATATGCCTGTCCCCTGCTGACCAACTTCTTGCTGCATCCTGTCATTTGCCCTAAATCCTAAGCGAATGTCTGCCCAGGCTTTCGTCTGGAGACCCAGCAAATGCCTGTCCCCTGCTGACCAACTTCTTGCTGCATCCTGTAATTTGCCCCAAATCCTAAGCAAATGTCTGCCCCGGCTTCGGTCTGGAGACCCAGCAAATGCCTGTCCCCTGCTGACCAACTTCTTGCTGCATCATGTCAATCGCCCTAAATCCTAAGCAAATGTCTGCCCAGGCTTCGGTCTGGAGACCCAGCAAATGCCTGTCCCCTGCTGACCAACTTCTTGCTGCATCCTGTCCTCAGCCCTAAATCCTAAGCGAATGACTGCCCCGGCTTCGTTCTGGAGACCCAGCAAATGCCTGTCCCCTGCTGACCAACTTCTTGCTGCATCCTGTCATCTGCCCTAAATCCTAAGCAAATGACTGCCCCGGCTTCGGTCTGGAGACCCAGCAAATGCCTGTCCCCTGCTGACCAACTTCTTGCTGCATCCTGTCATTTGCCCTAAATCCTAAGCGAATGTCTGCCCAGGCTTTGGTCTGGAGACCCAGCAAATGCCTGTCCCCTGCTGACCAACTTCTTGCTGCATCCTGTCATTTGCCCTAAATCCTAAGCAAATGTCTGCCCCGGCTTCGGTCTGGTGACACAGCAAATGCCTGTCCCCTGCTGACCAACTTCTTGCTGCATCCTGTCATTTGCCCTAAATCCTAAGCAAATGACTGCCCCGGCTTCGGTCTGGAGACCCAGCAAATGCCTGTCCCCTGCTGACCAACTTCTTGCTGCATCCTGTCATTTGCCCTAAATCCCTAGCAAATGTCTGCCACGGCTTCGGTCTGGAGACCCAGCAAATGCCTGTCCCCTGCTGACCAACTTTTTGCTGCATCCTGTCATCTGCCCTAAATCCTAAGCAAACGTCTGCCCAGGCTTCGGTCTGGAGACCCAGCAAATGCCTGTCCCCTGCTGACCAACTTCTTGCTGCATCCTGTCCTCGGCCCTAAATCCTAAGCGAATGACTGCCCCAGCTTTGGTCTTGAGACCCAGCATATGCCTGTCCCCTGCTGACCAACTTCTTGCTGCATCCTGTCATTTACCCTAAATCCTAAGCAAATGTCTGCCCCGGCTTCGGTCTGGAGACCCAGCAAATGCCTGTCCCCTGCTGACCAACTTCTTGCTGCATCCTGTCATTTGCCCTAAATCCTAAGCAAATGTCTGCCCCGGCTTCGGTCTGGAGACCCAGCAAATGCCTGTCCCCTGCTGACCAACTTCTTGCTGCATCCTGTCCTCGGCCCTAAATCCTAAGCGAATGACTGCCCCGGCTTCGTTCTGGAGACCCAGCAAATGCCTGTCCCCTGCTGACCAACTTCTTGCTGCATCCTGTCATTTGCCCTTAATCCTAAGCAAATGACTGCCCCGGCTTCGATTTGGAGACCCAGCAAATGCCTGTCCCCTGCTGACCAACTTCTTGCTGCATCCTGTCATTTGCCCTTAATCCTAAGCGAATGTCTGCCCAGGCTTCGGTCTGGAGACCCAGCAAATACCTGTCCCCTGCTGACCAACTTCTTGCTGCATCCTGTCCTCTGCCCTAAATCCTAAGCGAATGACTGCCCCAGCTTTGGTCTGGAGACCCAGCATATGCCTGTCCCCTGCTGACCAACTTCTTGCTGCATCCTGTCATTTACCCTAAATCCTAAGCAAATGTCTGCCCCGGCTTCGGTCTGGAGACCCAGCAAATGCCTGTCCCCTGCTGACCAACTTCTTGCTGCATCCTGTCATCTGCCCTAAATCCTAAGCAAATGACTGCCCCGGCTTCCGTCTGGAGACCCAGCAAATGCCTGTCCCCTGCTGACCAACTTCTTGCTGCATCCTGTCATTTGCCCTTAATCCTAAGCGAATGTCTGCCCAGGCTTCGGTCTGGAGACCCAGCAAATGCCTGTCCCCTGCTGACCAACTTCTTGCTGCATCCTGTCCTCGGCCCTAAATCCTAAGCGAATGACTGCCCCAGCTTTGGTCTGGAGACCCAGCATATGCCTGTCCCCTGCTGACCAACTTCTTGCTGCATCCTGTCATTTACCCTAAATCCTAAGCAAATGATTGCTCTGGCTTAGGTCTGGAGACCCAGCAAATGCCTGTCCCCTGCTGACCAACTTCTTGCTGCATCCTGTCATTTGCCCTTAATCCTAAGCAAATGTCTGCCCCGGCTTCGGTCTGGAGACCCAGCAAATGCCTGTCCCCTGCTGACCAACTTCTTGCTGCATCCTGTCCTCGGCCCTAAATCCTAAGCGAATGTCTGCCCCGGCTTCGTTCTGGAGACCCAGCAAATGCCTGTCCCCTGCTGACCAACTTCTTGCTGCATCCTGTCCTCGGCCCTAAATCCTAAGCGAATGACTGCCCCGGCTTCGGTCTGGAGACCCAGCAAATGCCTGTCCCCTGCTGACCAACTTCTTGCTGCATCCTGTCATTTGCCCTTAATTCTAAGCAAATGTCTGCCCCGGCTTCGGTCTGGAGACCCAGCAAATGCCTGTCCCCTGCTGACCAACTTCTTGCTGCATCCTGTCCTCGGCCCTAAATCCTAAGCGAATGACTGCCCCGGCTTCGGTCTGGAGACCCAGCAAATGCCTGTCCCCTGCTGACCAACTTCTTGCTGCATCCTGTCATCTGCCCTAAATCCTAAGCAAATGACTGCCCCGGCTTCGGTCTGGAGACCCAGCAAATGCTGTCCCCTGTCTGACCAACTTCTGCTGCATCCTGTCATTTGCCCTTAATCCTAAGCGAATGTCTGCCCAGGCTTCGGTCTGGAGACCCAGCAAATGCCTGTCCCCTGCTGACCAACTTCTTGCTGCATCCTGTCATTTGCCCTAAATCCTAAGCAAATGTCTGCCCCGGCTTCGGTCTGGAGACCCAGCAAATGCCTGTCCCCTGCTGACCAACTTCTTGCTGCATCCTGTCATTCGCCCTAAATCCTAAGCAAATGTCTGCCCCGGCTTCGGTCTGGAGACCCAGCAAATGCCTGTCCCCTGCTGACCAACTTCTTGCTGCATCCTGTCATTTGCCCTAAATCCTAAGCAATGTCTGCCCAGGCTTCGGTCTGGAGACCCAGCAAATGCATGTCCCTGCTGACCAACTTCTTGCTGCATCCTGTCATTTGCCCTAAATCCTAAGCAAATGTCTGCCCCGGCTTCGGTCTGGAGACCCAGCAAATTCCTGTCCCCTGCTGACCAACTTCTTGCTGCATCCTGTCATTTGCCCTAAATCCTTAGCAAATGTCTGCCACGGCTTCGGTCTGGAGACCCAGCAAATGCCTGTCCCCTGCTGACCAACTTCTTGCTGCATCCTGTCATTTGCCCTAAATCCTAAGCAAATGTCTGCCCCGGCTTCGGTCTGGAGACCCAGCAAATGCCTGTCCCCTGCTGACCAACTTCTTGCTGCATCCTGTCCTCTGCCTCGCTCTCCAGGTTTATTATGAGTGGCGCTGCAGTGAGCCAGATGATGGCCGTCATTAGCTGTGCACCATACATGCAACCCATATTTGATCAGCTCTTCAGCGCGACCGGAGCTCAACTGCTTGTGCGCCCTGCGTCCATGTTGCTGAAGCAGGTGGGTGCGGGAGGGTTGGGTGGGGGGGTGGTCGGCGTGGGTGGGTTGGGTGGGGGGGGGGGACGGTCTCGACAGGTGTGGGAGGTTCGCCTTGGGGGCTTGGTGCGGATCCCGCGTGTTGGTGGTGTATGTGTGTGTGGTGGGGGGAGGGTGGGGTGTGGCTGGGGGTGGGATGGGGGGGGGGCCTCTGACTTGTGTGGGCTGTTCGCCTTTGGGTTTGGGGGAGGCCTCCGTGCGTGTGTGGTGGGTGGGGTGTGGTGGTGTCTTGTGTGTTGGTTGGTGGTGGTTGGTGGTGGTGTGTGGTGTGGGGGGGGGGGGGGTGGGGTTGGGGGGGGGTCGGGGTGGGGGGGGGGGCCCTGCCTTGTGTGGGAGGATGTTAGCCTTGGGGGTTGCGAGGGCTCACGATGTGTGGGGTTGTGTGTGTGTGGGGTGGTGGTGTGGGGTGTGTTGTGTGGGGTTGGTTGGTGGTGGGGGGGGGGGCTCTGACATGTGTGGGAGGTCAGGACTTGGGTTGAAGAGGGCTAATGCATGTGTGGTGGGGTGGTGGGGGGTGGGGGGGCGGGGGGCGGTGGTGGGGGGTGGGGGAGGCATCTGCCATGTGTGGGTGTTAGACTGGGGGTTGAAGCGGGGACTAATGGGTGGTGGTGCGTGATGTGTGGTGTGGTGGGGGGGGGTGGTGGTGGTGTGGGTTGGGGTGGTGGTGGGGTGGGGGGCAGCATCTGCATGTGTGGGATGCTTAGACTTGGGTTTTGAAGAGGGACTAACTGCGGTGTGGTGGGGCATGGTGTGTGGTGGGGGGGGGTGGGGGGGTTTTTTCTTTTTCCGGGGGCAGGCATCTGCCATGTGTGGGATGTTAGACTTGGGGTTTGAAGAGGACTAACTGCGTGTGTGGTGGTGTGTGTGTGTGGTGGGGGGGTGGGGGTGGGTGGGGGCAGGCATCTGCCATGTGTGGGATGTTAGGGACTTGGGGTTGTGAAGAGGATAACTTGCGTGTGTTGTGGTTCGGGGGAGGGGGGTGGGGGGGGGGGGGGTGGGTGGGGGGCAGGCATCTGACATGTGTGGGATGTTAGATGGGGGTTTGAAGAGGGCTAACTGCGTGTGTGTGGTGGTGTGTGTGGTGGTGGGGGTGGGTGGGGCAGGCATCTGACATGTGTGGGATGTTAGACTTGGGGTTTGAAGAGGGCAAACGTGTGTGTGGTGGTGGTGTGTGTGGTTGGTGGTGGTGGTGTGGGGTGGGGGTGTGGGGCTCCGACATGTGTGGGAGGTTAGACTTGGGGGTGGGGGAGGACTGTGTGGTGTGGTGTGTGTGGTGTGTGGTGGTGGTATGTGTGTGTTGGGGGGGGTGGGGGGGGGGGGGGGGGAGGAGCAAGGGAGACAGACGGATAGGATATGTGTTTCCATAGCCTGTACAAGATTGCAGATGGTCAACACCACTGCTGGCACTTGCTGGCGCTCACTCTCACACGCACACACACACATGTATACACATGCACATTTTGCATGTTGCCAGTGTTGCATGTTCCCAGCGCTGACCTGCCACAAATGCATAGGGTTGTCAAGTATGATATCGTATAGATATATATATATATATGTATGTCAGGCAACTTTTTTGTACCCCTGTATCCCTCAAACTGCATCAAACTGCACTTTGTTACCTGTACGTAGTTATTTAAAGTACCATGTCACGTACATATTCGTTTTGTTTCACAGTAACCACTTTTTCGTACCCCTATATCCCTCAAACTGCATCTAACTCCACTACGTTACGTTTTCGCACTTATTCCGGTTATCTAGTTATTCCGGTTTTCGTAGTTATTCCGGTTATCTAGCCATTCCGGTTTTCGTAGTTATTCCGGTTATTCCGGTTATCAATGATATCATATGATATATTGCATACAATATTATATGATATCGACGACATATATGTACAATATATTGCACAATATCGTTCGA
The DNA here is from genome assembly GCA_013435795.1 of Chlamydomonas sp. ICE-L. NCBI lineage: Eukaryota > Viridiplantae > Chlorophyta > Chlorophyceae > Chlamydomonadales > Chlamydomonadaceae > Chlamydomonas > Chlamydomonas sp. ICE-L. The sequence goes on along the minus strand of JACBWV010000712.1, from coordinate 82,645 downwards.
TATATCAATTTATTGTATGATGTATCGTCCGATAATCTTGGGGACCATTACGATTTTGACATCCCTACAAATACATGTCTCCACTTGCCACCTGCGCTGCTCTCCCTGCAAACATGTACAGAAGTACATTACAAATGTATGAATCTCCACTTGCCACCTGAGCTTCTCTCCCTGCTCTCCCTGCAAACATGTACAGAAGTACATTACAAATGTATGAATCTCCACTTGCCACCTGAGCTTCTCTCCCTGCTCTCCCTGCAAACATGTACAGAAGTTCATTACAAATGTATAAATCTCCACTTGCCACCTGTACTGCTCTCCCTGCTCTCCCTGCAAACATATGCAGAGGTACATTACAAATGTACAAGTCTCCACTTGCCACCTGTTCTGCTTTCCCTGCAAATCCTTGCAAGCATGTACAGAAGTGCATTACAAATGTATGAATCTCCACTTGCCACCTGTGCTTCTCTCCCTGTTCTCCCTAGAAACATATACAGAAGTACAATACAAATGTATAACTCTCCACTTTCCACCTGTGCTGCTCTCCCTGCAAACATATACAAAGTACATTAAAAATGTATAAGTCTCCACTTGCCTCCTGAGCTGCTTTCCCTGCTCTCCCTGCAAACATATACAGAAGTGCATTAAAAATGTATAACTCTCCACTTGCCACCTGTGCTGCTCTCCCTGCAAAAATTAAAACAAAAAGAAAGCAAAAATAAAACAAAAATAAAACAAAAAATATAAACATCCCTACAAGTGTATAACTCTCCACTTTCCACCTGTGCTGCTCTCCCTGCAGCCGACTGAGACGTGCAACTTCCTGACCCTATCAGCTAGGGCCAGTACGCTGGGGCAAGTGCTGCTGGGCTACATAGACAAGCGCACGTCGGTAGCTGTCCTTAACCCAAGTAGGAAGGCGGCGCCTGTGTTCAACAGCGAGCTGGTGGAGGGCTTTGTGACCATCGGCCAGTCTGTTAATTTGGGGGGTCCTCGGCACCATAGTTCAGCTTCGTGACCATCGGCCCACACTGCTAATTTGAGGGGTCTTCGGCACCATAGGCCAGTCTGCTAATTTGGGGGGTCTTAGGCACCAAAGTTCGGCTTGGTGACTATTGGCCAGTCTGATAATTTGGGGGGTCCTCGGCACCAAGTTCAGCTTTGTGACCATCGGTCCACACTGCTAATTTGAGAGGTCTTCACCACCATAGTTCGGCCTCGTGACCATCAGCCCACCCTGCTAATTTGGGGGGTCTTCGGCACTATAATTTTTCTTTTCAGCTACGAGCAGCCGCTTCTAGGCAGCTCCTTGAGCCAGCCACTGGCTAAGCCCCAAGATTTTGACAGTTCCGGACAGGCAGATTCTGTCAGCTTCCAGACACACTAGGTTGCATTGGCTTTGGTTCAATAGCCAGTCAGGGGAGCTACCTAGAAAGCTGCTGCTTCTAGCCTGAAAAGAACAGTACTGTCCAGCACCCTCTGTATTGGCTTGGCTTCCAAGGGTGCACTGTGTGTCAGAGGCCAGGGCTTCTCTCTTTTGGGGCTTTTTGCTGAGCCCCCCCCCCTTCTGGGGGGTGGGAGCCCCCAGTGGTACCCATTTGTCCGTTCGGACGACCCCGACCGACTGACCGACCATCTGACCGTGATGAAGCGACACGTCAGCCAACGGTCTCGTAACTAACTCGCTTCTGTTGCCACCTGTCGCTCCGTCGCGATCACTCTCCGCCAATTTTTAGCGTCGCAGGCGACGCTGCATAGAACTTGTCTTTGCATCTTCTAGGCAGCTCCCTGAGCCAGCCATAAGGCTGCACCAAAATTAGTTTCAGCAGTTCGTACAAGATGGAGTCGTGCAAGGTGCTCTAGGTTGCGTTAGGTTGCTGAGCACCCAGGCAAGGGAGCTGCCTAGAAGCTGCCAAGAAAAACAATGAAATAGAGAAAATATTGTATAGTTAGCTGTTGCATTTAGAGTGATCATTAGGCTGCATCGAATTATTTCAGCAGTCATGTGACTGATTGTGCTGCGCTTTAAAGCCAAGGGTTAAGTCAAGTGTGCAACTGCACATCATCTTACATGTAATATATATATTTAGATTGAAAGATTAGGATCAGGTCCTAATGTGGGGGGAGGAGGTTAGGTGGGGGGGGGGGGGGGGGGGGGGGGGGGGGGGGGGGGGTATACTCCACCAGAATGCACATGGTCAGTATGCTCCTGTTCCCCATCGTCAAAATATGGATAGAGACGTAGGTTATGATAAATCCCCTTAATTTACTTGGTGGTATTTTCCAGATATATATGTTTTTTTTTTTTTTTCATATGTGTATCATATATATATTATATTATATTATATTATATATATTAATGATATTATATTATAGGTATTTATATTTATCAGCTGCAAGCACATTAGTTTTGTTCGGGTTGGCTGAATAGCAGTCAACGGAGCTGCGCTGCCTAGAAGTGCGTGATTGTTTTTTCCTTCGTCGCTGGAACTAAAATAGTGTGGAGTTTGAGTAACATTTCCGTCAAAAACGGGTGAAATGAACAGGTGATTATAGATAAAACGGGTAATAATATATAACCGCGTGCAGAAAGAGGTGATAATTAAACGGGTTATTATTGAGGTTGTATATTAACAGGTGATATAAACAGGAGATATATGTATATAAACGGGTGATATATAAACAGGGGATATGTATAAATGGGTAAAATGAACAGGTGATATAAAAAACGGGTAAAATGGGTGAAATATTTTTTTAAACGGGTAAAACGGGTGGAATATATTAAGAAAAGCACTGGTCAGAGGGGGGTGGGGTGGGGTGGGGGGGCGCAGGGGTGCAGAGAAGGATTCTGATTGCTGAAGATCACCTACATTGCAGTGCCAGATACCCTCTGATATCAATCCCCCCACACCCACACACAAACACACACACATACACATACACACACACACACACGAATCCCTATTTTTGAGCCAGCGACCACCTAGACTGCAGCACCAGCTTTGGGGCCTTGCATCCCCCAGTGGCATAAAGCTCAAGGGTGGCCCACTCAAGTTGAAAAAATACAATACAATATAGGAGTGGCTTTGCCGACCACATCGACAAAATTCTTGAGTCGAGGGCTAGCGCAGCCCTCCTCAGGTTTTTGGCTTTCCTTTTACTCAGACCTACGAATGACATTCTGAGACTGCCAATTACATTTTGTATAGTGAACGCAGGGATAGGGACTGCAATACTCGTAGGTCAATACTCATTTACAGAGATATGAAAGATATTCGCAAGTTGGCTGCGGAGGAGGAGAAGGGAGACTAAGAGAGAGGTAGCAGTAGTGGTACTGCAAGTACTGCAACTGCAGTGCACGTAGCTGGCTGGCGGCTCCAGCCACTGTCAGACTAGCGGTACTAGGCCACTGGTGGACTAGACCGTGAGTGCACTTGGCCTCTATGGTATCTCGTATAAGTCGTACCATAACAACATTGTGTTCACAAGGGCAGTTCATTGGCACCAGTTAAGACCCGGGGGGTTGTATGGGTGGGTGGATAATGTGGGTGGGTATGGTTGGGTAAATGGGTGTATGTGTGGGTCAGTAGGTGAGTATGAGTGGGTATGGATGGTATGGCCAGCTGAAGTAGTGACCAGTCATGAATTCCACGCCTAGTCACAGGGCGCACTGAAAATAATTATTAAAATCAGTCCTTGGGCTGCCTTGGGTACATATTTTGTGTGTCCACTGGGGTGCCTTTATTGAGCCTTTATGCTGCCAGCATTTGCCCGCTTGGGAAGAAAACTGAACTGGCCTCCGGCCTAGGCCCATTCAACACTGGGGCTGAGTTGGGTGGGAGTAGCCCCAAGGGGCTGTATTGTAGCTGGACCATGCTGAGAAAACTGTCCAGCTACCGTTTTGTTTGAAATAATGAGAACACCAGTTTCTGGCCGCCCCCTGCGAAGGCAAAGGGTGGCAGTACTTGGGCAACCAGTAACTTGGGCAACCAGTACTTGGGCAACCAGTACTTGGGTGTTATTCACCGGGTTTCACCGGCTCACCTAGAGTGACTTAGGAGTGCACAGGACTACCTCCCTGCTGCACTGTACTGTGATGCCGCTGCCAGCTATTGGCACGGACTCTGACGCCGGTACCCTAAGGTGCCGCGCCATCTCAGTACTGCTCCTCTAGCGCATTGATCGAATGCTTATCTACTTAAATATCGTATCCTTACCGTCTTCCTCTCGTCTCTGTGCCTTGCACAAAACTCCGGAATTCACAGGTTACGGTCCCTTCGCTTTAGATTGCCCTTGCTCGACGCTAATCCGAGCTGAAGGACATTTTGATTGTTGTCGCGCTGAGTGCCTCAATTGAAAGGAGTTGAAGACAGCTCCACCCGACAAGAATGCTCCCCCTCGGGACACAACTCTTGTGCGGTATATCAGCCGTTCGCCCGGTGATCTCCTGCTCCTAGAGCTAAAGCTGTCCTCCAGCACCACCCCCCCACCCCCCCACCCCCCCACCCCCCCACCCTGACAAACAATCTCTACCTCACTGCGCCCCCCCCCACCTCCCCTTCCCCCTTACCCATCATCCCGCAGCCTCAGCCGTCTCTCACCACCGCCTGACCTATCCAAACCCTCCAGATCTTTCCCAGTTGCCTTACACCTCCAACTCGCTCCTCCCACCACCAGATTCATTTCTTTTTTTCCTTTCCCGCCCCCAGTTGCATCGCAAATTATCCACCCACTTCTTCCAACTCCTCCCCTCCCTTTCGCCTCCAACCCTCCCGAATCCTCCTTCCCTGTTACTCGCAACCCCCCCCCACCCCCACCCCCTCTCCGCCGCTCCGGATACTATCCTCTGTCATCGATCCCGTCGCCATTCTGCTGCGTGGCCACACTTGAGGATCCTATCCGGCACTCTCCTGATGGGTGGGCACATCCTGATCGCAAGGTGGCCCATCTCGCTCGACTCTCCACCGTGGCCAATGCATCTTATCCTGACCGTTTGCGCTTGAGAGAGATTGAGCCTGTCCATTGGAACGTCTATGAAACCAGGCAAGAATTTGGTGAGTGGTACTCAGCTATCTATGATGAACTTGCTATAAGAGGGCATGTTCGGTGTCATGGCAGATGCTATGCTTGATTACCAGCCGGACGATGCGCCATTTCCCTTCGGTGACTATGATGATGATGATGATGATGCTTCTGATGAGCGATACTCTGGCAGAGAGGATTATCCTGACGCTAGAATGCGTAGCTATGCAAACGGCGTAGCATTTAGGTATATAGTCAACTCATTGTCCACTCCCCTTGTTCGCATATTTGCCACGCACACAGCCGTTGCGGCAACATTACTGCGAGGCCTCAGATTCGCCTTTGGAAAGATCAACCCTGTCATGGCCGAACATCATCGATCTGTCCCGCCTGTTGCCCTTGCTTGCACGCCTGTGCCCGCTGTCGTAGTCGTTTCTCTGATGCCTGCAAATGCAACAATTGAGGACAACAGCCTCAGATCCAACTACAGCCTCAGATCCACTGTCGTTCACATTGAACACTTGCATGGGGGGGAACTGTCTGACAACCCTGTCATCCCTCATACAAGTGTACCTGATGTAGCCCATGATAACATCTCACGGACTGTCACTCATGCCTCCTCTTCACCTAGCCCTCAAGCCAACCCTGATGACTTGCATGAGGGGGATCTGAACATAAACCACACATCCACCTCCACGACAGAACCATCCACCACTGGTATCTCATCCTGCTCCACCCAGCAAGACATCATGCCAACCACGGCCTGCATTCCCGTCATCCACAAGAGTGACAAGATAACCCCTTCAATCTCAACTGATTGGGATCACACTTTCACCACCGTACTCACCCAAACACGTGTCTCACCTCTTCCACCTGAATACGACAAACACCAGGCTCGTGCCAACACCGCTGAGCTTTGCATCACAATCACACTCATCCACACTCATCTACACACATCCACGTACCCCCTGTTCTCCCAGCCCACCAGCCGTAGGCACATCAAGGCAGTACGCCTTTCTATAGGCATCGGATAACTTATCAGTAGATGAAAGGGAAATGGGGGAACATTAGCATAAGAGGATCTGCTCCTCCCCGTGTTCTGACTTACATGCAATGAGCTGCAGCGCCCATGTGCTAATGCACCATGTGATGTGACCTATTCTTGCATGCAGATATAAACATGAGCGATACCCTCGTGAGCTGATTTCTATCTGAATGCAACATAATCCTGATGCACCGATGCACAGCACCCTACTGATGTGCTGTACTGCACAAGATTCCAAGTGCTGTATAGTACTAATGTACTGCCCATGTGAATGCACTGCTGTACTGAATTGCTGTGCACTAAACTGCAATGCTGTATTGCAGATCCTTTGCATGCAGATCCCATGAGCGATACCCTCGTGTGCTGATCTGCATGCACGAAACTGCAGTACTGTACAGCACCAGCGTATTGCCCATGTACTGCTCCTGATGTACTGCTGCACTGAACTGCTGTGCACTAAACTACTGAATTGCTGTGCATTGAACTGCACTGCTGTACAACAGATCTGTTGCATGAGCGATACCCTCGTGTGATGATCTACATGTGCACCCATGTGCTGATGTACAGAAGTACTGCTGAAGTACAGCACTAGCGACCTGCAGATTTCATGTACCTTCCAGTGCATAGTCAACCTCATGGCATAGTTACATAATGCGATTTGATCATCCCCACCATCTGTTAAATAATTAGTAATGAACACTCTAGGAATTAATTCTTGATCTGCCCCGTACTGCCACATGTACTTAGCCACGTGCTGTTCAAGCTTCTAACCCTTCGATGTTTTCATGCTGACAACAAGATGCTTGCCCGATTCTAATTTAGCATTTCAGTACTTAGCCTTCACTCCCAAATTATGGGGGAGCCTAGCAATGACATCATCAGTTGTATTCCCTGCAGCCCTTGCATTCCCTGCAGCATTCACAGCTATGCTTACGTTGATCTGCAATGACCCAGCAGCCCACAACAGCACCAGCAGTCCCTACCGTCCCTGCATTTTCTTATCCGCCCCTAGTGCCCTTGCAGCGACCCTAGCTACCTCGCAGCCCCAAGCTGCTGACACCATGTAGTTACCCTGCAGCAGTCCGCCATCAGCTTGCCCTTGACTGCTTCCCCAGCACGCCAGGCACCTAATAGTTAAAACATTGCTCCCCATCTGTTGTATTAGACCTGAACACTCTAGTTTATTAGATTGTACGCCACCTGTAATGCCCCATGTACCTTCACAGGCAGTCTAGTTTTGAATTTAGAATTATCCTAGTCTCTACCAGATGTCTGCGTTTTAATTTAGGTAACAAGCAATCCAGCTACAACCCAAATTATGGGGGGACTAGTCCAGACATCATGCCCTTCTCGTAACCAAGGTTATCTCCACCAGCCTTAACCAAGCCTGACAGTTTCCTTCCAGCCCCATAGCAGCCCCTCTGCACCCTAGCATGCAGCCTACCTGCAGCTTCCTTTTAGTTTCCCTGCAGCTTCCCTGCAGCCCCTAGTAGTATCCCCTGCAGCTCCTAGGAGTTCACTCCAGCACCCTCCTGACAGGCCCGAGCCTGATCACGCAGACCTTTCCTTGACATTGATTGATTGCACCATGACTGGCTGCTCTCTTCTATTCAGCTTAAGTCTGTACCTCCACGGCAACCCCTTTAAGCTGCCAGCCTAGATCAGTGATTGAGAGTTCTTCAGACATGATAATCACCTTTGCTGAGCCAGCCTGCCTTGCCACAGCCGGTATTATTTTATCATTAACTCCTTGACAAGCCTGATGAGTTACAAATGTATTGTACCTCCATAATAGTTTTTTAAATTGTCACTCTAGTTTTTTAACTCCTCTAATTCCTGGAATTCTTCCGAATGAAGAATACCAGGAATTGGGGGGGATGATATTCACCGGGTTTCACCGGCTCACCTAGAGTGACTTAGAGTGCACAGGACTACCTCCCTGCTGCACTGTACTGTGATGCCGCTGCCAGCTATGGCACGGACTCTGATGCCGGTACCCTAAGGTGCCGCGCCATCTCAGTACTTCCTCCTAGCGCATTGATCGAATGCTTATCTAACTGTAAAGATCTTATCCTTACCGTCTTCCTCTCGTCTCTGTGCTTTGCACAAACTCCGGAATTCACAATCTAACTGTAAAGATCTTATCCTTACCGTCTTCCCCTCGTCTCTGTGCTTTGCACATACTCCGGAAACTCACAGGTTACGGTCCCATTCGCTTTAGATTGTCCTTGCTCGACGGTATTCCGAGCTGAAGGGCATTTTGATTGTTGTCGCGCGGAGTGAATCAATTGAAAGGATCGAGTAAGGCTCTCCACCCGACAAGAACCTCCCCGCTGGGACACCACTCTTGTGCGGTATATCATCCGCGTATCCGGATTGATTCTGTTCCATTGAGCCTCAAGCTGTTAATGTAAGATCGTTACAACGGCATAGGCTCGATAGAGGAGAAGATGCTATTAAGCGCAACAGGCGCAATCATATAGAATAGAGATGTGTACTGCAGGGTACTGCAGTCACGTGCAGGCCACAGCTAGCCTGAGGCCTGGCGGCAGGCAACACGGTACCAGGAGGGAAAGGTACCGGTTTGCATTATGCCGACTCAGAGACTGATATATAAATCAGTCAATAACATCCCCCCCAATTCAAGGTATTCTTGAGCTCAAGAATTCCTGGAATTAACTGAGGGGCATAAGAAAATTAAAATATTAAAACTAGGGAGACTTCGAGAATTTCTAGTAGCTGAAAGGGAGAAATCACTTCAGCAGGGGTCTTCAAAGAAATGTCAGTCTTCTGGGGTAGCTGGCTATGTAAGTGGCACTGCAGGTAGGCTGCAGGCTAAGTAGCAGAAAGGCTGCTGAGAAGGTGCAAGGAAACTGCAGGTAAGCTGCAGGCTAGGTAGCAGAGAGGCTGCTGAGAAGGTGTAAGGAAACTGCAGGTAGGCTGCAGGCTAGAGCAGATAGGCTGCTATGGGAAGCTGGGGAAGGAAAGTCCAGGCTTGGTGAAGGCTTGTGAAGATATCCTCGGCTACGAGAAGTTGCATGATTCGAGACTAGAGGATTTTTCATTTAGACATGATGTCTGGACTAGTCCCCTTATAATTTGGGTGAGCTACATTAGGTAGGCCCTAAATTGAAGCAAAGACATCAAGGAGAGACTAGAAGAATTCTAAATTCAGAAGGGGTGCTGCCTGTGGAAGTACAAGAGGCAGTACAGTAGGCAGGTAATCTTAACAAATTCTAGAGTGTTCAAGTCTATCCTAAAGATGAAGAGCAATGTTGGAAACTGGAATTAAGTGCATGGGTTTCTGGGGAAGCCATCACGGTCAAGTTGCTGGCAGACCTGGTCAAGGAACTGGTCAAATGACTTGGGAGCTAGGCTGGGGGGGGTAAGAATGTTGATAAATGTGAAGTCCATGGGGCTCCAGGTCATGCTGAGGTGGTTGACACATAGCACTTTGCCTCCAGGATGTGCACAGCTCCTGGGGTCCATGATCATCTTAGGTCTGAATGAGAGTGTGTGAGCATGTGCATTGACCATGGCAGCTTGGAGACAAATGGCCCACTGTAGAGTGGGTCTGGCTGTGGTAGAAACAGTGGGGTAGGCTTGCACCATTTGCTGGAGTCTGCTGTTGTGCTTGATGATAGGACTGCAGGCATCAGATGGCTCCTTGTGCATTGACCTGTGTGGGAACTGTTCTCTTTCAGAAGCTAGCAGGGTAGGGAACTTGCTGGTGAATGCTGTGATGAGCTTGGACAGTGGAGGCCTGGGCTTGATGTTGAAAGCTGGTGAAGCAGGCCTGCTGTTCAGGTGGTGTAGGGTGCATCCAAAACGTGTGAGACTAAGGCTGGAGTTGTTGTAGAAGTGGATGTTGTTGACATTCTGATTAACTTCTCCCAGTGGTAGTCCAATGTCTGGTGACCTGTTAACCAGTATCCATTGGTCCCAGGTAGTTTCTGTGTCTAGATCAGATGGCTTGAGTGGCCCGTCCCCATCTATGGGGCCATCATATTCCTCATAGTTGGTCCTGATCTGGTCACTGAGGAGTTCCATCTCTGCTCTGGCTCGTTGCAGGCCCAGGTTGTCCAGCTGTTGTTGGAGGTCTGGAGTGGTTTCAGGAGGGTCATCTACTCCTAGTCCAGGGTCATCCTGGGGCTTGTGTACCTCTGGATGGATGAGCTCTGGCATATCATCACTTTCAGTATCATCAATAGAGTCTTCCAGATTGTCTGCAGTGGAAGGGGAATGGTACTGGCAGAGAGGGGGAGGATGGTCCTGGAGGTCTTGGTCTGCCTCCACATGAGTGGGTGGGTACTGCCCTATCTCAAAATCAGTGTGGGGTGCAGATGGATCAGAAGTAGAGGGGAAGTCCTGGAGGTCTTGATCTGCCTCCACATGAGTGGGTGGGTACTGCCCTATCTCAGAATCAGTGTGGGGTGCAGATGGAGCAGAAGTAGAGGGGAAGTCCTGGAGGTCTTGATCTGCCTCCACATGAGTGGGTGGGTACTGCCCTATCTCAGAATCATTGTGGGGTGCAGATGGATCAGAAGTAGAGGGGAAGTCCTGGAGGTCTTGATCAGCTCTACTGGGGGAGGTCTCATGAGTGGGTGGGTACTGCCCTGTCTCAGAGTCAGTGTGAGTTGATGGAGGCTTGGTAACCATCATGATGTAGGCAATGGTAGGGTCCACAGGGATAGAGGGATTACTGGCAGGGGCTGGTGAAGTTTGGGTAAGGTAGAGTCCATGCCTTTTGGGGCATGAGAGGAGCAGTTTGGTACCAGATGGTCTTGGGATGGAGAGTGTGGCTTGAGTCTTGGACAGGTGAACTTGGAGGTCTGGGCACAGGCTGGTGGCTGCATGAATGCTAATAATGTTGGGCATGTTGCAGTCAGCAAGAAGTACATTGTTCAGGATGATCAGAGTCCTGCCATGGCCCTTGATCTTGGCCTTCCCTATCTGCTTGCAGAGGATAGGTGGAGAGTCTTGATCTGCCAGCTGCAGCCTAATAGGCTGTTGGAGGTCCTGAATGTCATGCAGATGGGAGATGTTACTTGTTGCATGAGAGTGTGCTGCAGTATCTATGATCCATTCTGTCTGCAGTGCTGCCTGGAAAACTTCTCCATCTTCTATAGTGCATTCATCATCAGCACTTATTTGTCCAAAGAATGCTGTATTAGCCAGGGGGTCAGGTGGCAAGGCAAATGAAACAGACTTGCCTCTGGTTGGTGTAGCAAATCTCATGGGCTGGAGGTTGTCCTCATCCAGTGCCAGGGACAGGAAGTTGTGTTCTTCACCCTCACTGTCAGAGTTGGAGGTGGACTGATCACCATCAGCAACATGGGCATGGCGTCCCCTGCTTGGGTATCTTCTTAGACGCCTCCTGTCTGGACTGGTCTTCTTGGGAGTCTTCTTGTCGCCAGGATCCTTGTTATCTCCTGATATGTTCTTGGGAGGTGACTTAGATCCATGGTCAGCTTCATCTGAGTCAGCTGGTCTGAAAGCCAGATCAGTGTCCTCACTGGTGCAGTCTCTGGAGCTATGGCCTATTCCCCCACAGTTCCAGCAGGTCATCTTCTTGTAGGAGATGGTCCTGTCTCTGAATGGGAGGTGCTTGCTGTTGCTTTGAAGGGCTTCCTGGCCCTGTAAGCTGCAGCTGCCATCTCAGCCTCTTCAGGGGATGGTGCAGGGTCAACTTGCTTCACTAAACACCAGTTGAAGAGGGTACTTTGGAGCATAGAAAAGGTGGTGACAGCAGTGGGGTTGAACTGATTGATGTAACCATCATATTCAGAGCGGGAGTTCAGTCCCTTGACAATGAGGTTCAGGAAGGTGCTGGTAGAGACGATGTAGGTGCCTTGTATCTTGGGAATCTGGGAGTACAGATCAGCTGCCCTAGAGGTAAGTCTGCAGGGATTCAGTGGAGGTCATACGTAATCCCATTATGGCAGTCAGGGTGGTATGCTCTAGCCTGATGCCTTCCTCAGAGTACAGGGCATCTAGAAACCTGAAGGCTCTAGTGGCCATATCTGTGTTAGCATGAATGGCCTGCTGGATGGGATCTGATACATGATCTATGATGATCTTAAAGGCCTTGGATAGTTGTTCTTCCAGGTGGAGATCCTGTTGGGGACACCAATCCTAGGGGCAGCCGGAACAGCCGGATCAGCAGCCGCAACAGGAGGGTAAGTAATGTCATCAGCAGGGTAACCATCAGAGTCAGCAGGATCGCCAGCGACCACCGCTTGTTGGCAGTCGAAAGCAATGGCAATGGTATCCCTATCTGATTTGAGGGCGAAGAGTATATTCTGCCTGGCGCAGCGCCAGTTGTAGTGGTAGTAGGATCCGCACAGGGAGTCCAGGTGCTTAGTTAAAACTCGGGCCTTCGACAAGTCAGAGGGGAACTGAATCCAAACGCGGAAATCAGCGGCTGTTCTTCGTTAGCGTCTAAAGATGGCGCACATAACCTGTTAATGTAAGATCGTTACAACGGCATAGGCTCGATAGAGGAGAAGATGCTATTAAGCGCAACAGGCGCAATCATATAGAATAGAGATGTGTACTGCAGGGTACTGCAGTCACGTGCAGGCCACAGCTAGCCTGAGGCCTGGCGGCAGGCAACACGGTACCAGGAGGGAAAGGTACCGGTGTGCATTATGCCGACTCAGAGACTGATATATAAATCAGTCAATAACACAAGCTGTCGTCCAGCACACACACCCCCTCATCACCCCCCCCCTGACAACCATCTCTACCTCCACTGCGCCCCCACCACCCCCCTTCCCATCTCCCACGTCCCGTTGCTTACGCAACCTCAGCCGTCTCTCAACCACCTCCTGACCTATCATCTCTCAAGATCTCTCCCCAGTTAGCCTTCACCACCAACCCTTCCTTCCCCAAACCCTCTTCGTACCCCACCCCGTTGCTTGCAACTCCCTCCACCCCTTTCCCCTCAAATATCCGTCCCCAGATCTCGAGTTTTATCGTACTCAGATCTCATACTCCCTAATCCCGCCTTTCCCATCAACTTGTGCTTTGCCTTGCCCCGGAACATTGCCATGGACGCGCCGCAATACCCCAAGTTCGACGGTAAGGGAACACTTGAAACCTTTGCTACCTGGTACAAGGACATGACCAGCCCAATGCTGGACAACATCTGCAGGCACTCGGTGCTTGATGGAGACAGAGACTTCATCCCGTTTTCAGAGCCGAAAGACGGCATGCACTATTTTACCTCGCCCGGCAGTAATATCACTGCCATCAGCAACTTTATTGCTATGGACCACATTTGCGACTCAGTCCACTCATCCATCGCTGCTGTTCTTCGTGACCGTACTAACAATGCGGCATCTGCTTTGCGCTACCTGAGAACCGAGTATGGATCAGGTTTCATGCTGGATCCTCCTATCCAAACTCCAATTCCCACAACCCTCAGATCTCTAAACTTCTCCCGCCACTCCATCCATCGCAATGCAGCACTTCCCATCCGCCGAGCATCCAGGTCCCCCTCTGACCGGAATGCGCCACCCCCACCGCCATTCGTGGATGCTCCTCCTCCACCACCGAAGATGCCTCTGTGTCCCAATGATCCTCTTGCCCTCTGCCCCTTGGACGACGCCAAACTCAAGGCCAGCCTCCGCGCGAGCGCGCAGAAGTTCCTGGAGAAGGACCCTAACTGGTTCAAGGACATCCAAGAGGGTCGCTACAAAGAGCGACCTCAACCTCCTCCATGCCCATCCAGGCCGATTCCTGTAGACCAGCCGACTGCGACTGGTATCCCATCATCAGCGGGCAAGGAATTCTGGATTGGTGAGGATGACCCTGCTGGATCATATGATCAACCTGAAGACCAGGCATCTGCTGCACCTAAGGTGCCACCTGTCCACCCGGATGCTCATCTACCTGGATGGTATCCAGAGTGGAAAGAGGACATGATAAAAGAGCGGGACGCCATGATTGAGGGTAAGATCTCCAGTATCCTGCCCTATCCTGCTGATCATCCTGTCCTTCACACTGTCTCAGAGATAGGAAACTCCCCCACTCTGCAGAATACCCACAGTAGTGGGGACCAACAAGACCAAGACCCTACTCCTGAGCCTGACCCTGTCCTTCACACTGTCTCAGAGATAGGAAACTCCCCCACTTTGCAGAACACCCACAGTAGTGGGGACCATGAAGATGCTACTTCTGATCCAGATACCTCTGAGCACCCACCTGGCACTACGATTAGGTGCTTCTATCCCTCCCAACCCATGGCACATGACTGGGTACTCAGCTCTGATTCAATTCATCACCTTACCTACAACAAACATGCACTCATCAGAATCATACCTCTATCTCCTCGAGTACCAGTGTTCTTCCCAGGACATCCCCATCCACGTATGTGCTCCTCCACAGGCACAGCTGTAGTCCTAGCACACAATGGCTTGGTCCTAACCCTCAAGGATGTTCATATATGTCCCATTGATAGTGACCCCATGCCACTCATCATTCCACACAATGGCATTCCAATGCAACTCATAAGCATCCCAGCTATGATGAGATAAGATGATGCCCTTACTCTTTCTTTGGATGACTCCAAGGCTACCCTATGCCTCCCTTTCCAAGAGGACATAGGACAGGACGATGAGCCTGGACCATCACTCCAGCCTGTCCTGGTCTGCCACAACAATGCAAGGGGGGGAGTCTATACCACAGATGTATTCTACCCCAAGCCTACTGATCACCCAGATCAAGACACTCAGCCCAGTTGACCCATGGTACCTGAACCCTAACGTCATGGTACAAAATTTATGCTCGGCAGGAAGAGCTAAGTGGACTCAACGGTTCAAGGACTCTGCAGACCGCCTCAATGAACTGGCATCTCCTCCTCCTCCTCCTTCATCGTCATCTCCAGCTCCTCCTCCTCCTCCTCCTCCATTGCCACCGCCAGCTTCTGCTCCTCCTCCTCCTCCCTCTCCACCAGCTCCTGTCTCCTCCCCTCCCTCCATCTCTGCTGACCCTGCTGAGCCTCCCTCTACAAGCCCTATCCCTGCTTCCCCCAGCCGTACCAGGAAAAGAGATAAGAGAAAGCCAGATATGACATGCTGGAACTGTGATGGATTTGGACATTCCTCTACACAGTGCCCCTCACCAGGCACAAACTTGGCTCATAAAACACTCATGGACACCCTTCTCAAGCCCAAGCCAACAGGTCCTCCTGTACCAGTGCCTCCAGAACCCCCTAGAGCTCCTGCCACTGTCCAGTACCAGAAGAAATCCAATGGTGAGCCTTCCCCAGACTGCCTGTACTGGTCAGACTGTCACAGAGAAGCAGGATATGTAGAGGTCATGCCAGATAGTGCCCCTAGTTGTAGCCAGGATGATGATGCCATAGATGTTGCCCAACAGCTGGCCAACATGAAAGCATCAATGCTGGAGATCTATAAGAAGAGGTATCCATCTGTAGCCAGCCAGCAGACTATCCAGCCACCAGTAGAGCCACCAGTAGAGCCACCAGCAGAGCCACCAGTAAAGCCACCAGTTGAGCCACCAGTAGAGCCACCAGTAAAGCCACCAGTAGAACCACCAGTAGAGCCACCAGTACAACCAGCAGTTGAGCCACCAGTAGAGCCCCCAGTAGAGCCAGCAGTAGAGCAACCTGCAGATAAACCTACACAGTTGGCCACTGCCATCCTATCCCTATTCCAAGAGGACATACTCCTCCAGACCATGGTCCCCACTGGCATCACAGACTTCTCTCCAGGTAGCACACCTCCCACATCAGAGCCAGGTTCCCAAGCTGACATACAGAACAATGCCCACATGCCTGCTGTCAGCTACACTCTTGAGAACCACAGGGAGGGATACTATCCCCTGGGGGAACTGATGGAAATATTAGATCACGTGATGCTCTTGCCCACCCCACCCTGCATAGTCAACATGCTCAGGGTCCCCTTATACACCTTGATCCACGACTTCTATGCAAGGTACAAGCACCTGAGGTCCCTTCCAAACCAAGTCTGGAGAGAACAGGATATGCCCACCAATCCTGCACCAGTTATTATTCCTATCCACTTGCACTCTAAGCTTCTAGCCACTCTCATATATAAGTATGACACCTGCTCAGCCAGCATGAAGGATAGATTGAAGTGGACCATCTGCCTGCAGGCAGCCATGGTCAGTGCCTACTGCAATGCAGCCCACAGGCAGCCAGGACTCCTCATGCAGTCCCATCAGATCAGGACAGATGGAGAGCCCAGTCCTATCCTGATCTACGTTGATGATGCCATCATGCCCTGGAATCAGCAAGACTGTTTCATCCTCAACTTCTGCCCTCCTGCCTTCCACTCTGACCCTACAGCTGACCTGTGGGATGACCTGCACCAGGCCATCACAACTAGGCTTAAGAGAGATGGGTTCTACCAGATCCCATACCCAGTTGATGACACCTGATCTCCTGATCCAGTAGCTAACCAGCAGTTGATAGATGATAAGTTTACATGGCATCCCTTGTAGTCTTTCAGATTTGACTTTCCACCAGTCACCTCTATCACCTCAATTCTAGACTCCATGACACCAAGGAACAGACTTTTCCTAGATATTGATTGATTGCAACTTGATTGTCTGCTTTCCTCTATTTTATATTTGACCTGAGCAGACATCCTGTCCCACAGGATATTCCTGTGCCTCCTCTCCTTGCACCTGTTAAGCCAGCCTGCCAGTCAGCCCAAGTTTATCTTTCAAAGCATAAGCTGCTTATAAATATTTAAAGTCCCTCTAGTTTTTTCTTTTAACTCCTCTAATTCCCGGAATTCTCCAGAATGAAGAATACCAGGAATTGGGGGGGATGTTGTTCACCGGGTTTCACCGGCTCACATAGAGTGACTTAGAGTGCACAGGACTACCTCCCTGTGGCATTGTACTGCGATGCCGCTGCCAGCTATGGCACGGACTCTGATGCCGGTACCCTGAGGTGCCGCGCCATCTCAGTACTTCCTCCTAGCGCATTGATCCAATGCTTATCTAACTGCAAAGATCTTATCCTTACCGTCTTCCCCTCGTCTCTGTGCTTTGCACATACTCCGGAAACTCACAAATATCACTGCCACGTGGATATGCCACGGTCAAACAACGAGCAACGAAATATATTTGCTAATTACAATTGCCAGCAACTTCATTGTTTGAAATATTTGACGTAAATTGTAACCCATTGCTCGCTAGGGTACACGCAGTATCATTTTAGGGAATAAAGAGTTTGTTACTGGGGAATATGTTTGATAGGTAGAGAGAATTGAATAGGGAAGACGACCATTCAGGGTGATTCAGTCCATGGTATATTGTGTACCATTGAAGTTGTCATGTTATGATTTATGTCTTGGCTTGCCATCCAATGGTAGGCTTGTACTCGTAGAACTTGGAGAACTATGAGAGAGCCGTCATGTATATGTCATTTATTGTAGCAGTTGTGTGAATGCAGTTGAGGGGGATGCCTTTTTTCTTGGACTATTTCTTATAGATGTGGAACACGGTTTCCGTGTGTCGACGATGAGAGCTTGTTAGTCAGCTGCCGTAGGCGCATGATATGTTGGCGGAAAATAGAGATGGCGGATGGCACCCAAAAGGGCCTAAAATCATGGCGGATTTGAAGGTTGGCGGATGTTACATATTTGGGGTGCTCCGTCCATAAATTGGCCCAGGGTACCAATGGCGGATGGCGGAATCCTTTTTTACATTTTTCAAATTGAAACCAGATTCAAGTGTGACTAAAATGAGTTAATCTGGGCATAACAGGAGTATAGGAATATTGGACCTCTGAATAAAAAAGCTCAGTGGAAAAATATTGGACCTCTGTAAAGAAATATTGGACCTCTATGTAAAAATAACTGTGTCACCCTGTGCAAAAAACATGAGGAGGGCTGACCCCCACCCCCCCACCCCACCCCCCCACCCCCCCTAAATATAAATAAGAGGCATGACTAATATCTATTTTTACAGTCCAGTGGTAGCCAAATAGGCTAAAGAGAACTGCCCAACTGTGCGACCAGAGGGGACTTTCACTGGGCTAAGCCCCAAGATTCTGACAGTTCTGGGCACTGTATTATGTCAGCTTCCAGACACACTAGGTTGCGCCAGCTTTGGCTGAATAGCCAGTCAGGGGAGCTGCCTAGAAGCTGCTGCTCATACCTAAAAAGAAAAACACTGAAGGCAACGTTCACTCCAAACTTTTTTATCATACTACCTAGTCTGTCAATGCATCAGAAATCCCCTCATCATCAGGATATGTATGCATTTGTACAGTCCAATGGTAAGCAAAAAATCTGAAGAGACCTGCCCAATTCCGCAGCCTCGCTAGCTGTCTTCTTAGCAATTGCAGTCTCGTCGAGCCGAAAATAGGACGAGATGAAAGGCTGCCCAGGGCGCTGTTGCGGGATAGGGAGAGCAGTAGAGAGGGGACGAAGAATGGAGGGACTCGAGGGCTAGAACCAAATTGAAAAGAAAAGAAATGAGCAGCCGTCAGGAATGAAGGGAGTTGTCTAAAGGGAGCAACTACCCCCCAACTGTGTGCCCTGCACTGACTATTGTCCTTGCGAAATGTTGGCGGATGGCCCAATCCGCCAGCGCTCCCCGCCTGGCACAAATCATTGATGGCGGACAGGTGTCCGCCATCTCATCCGCCATCATATCATGCGCCTCTCATTTTTTCAAACAGATCTTTAGCGGGACAGTTTTCTCATCGTGGTTTACCTGCACTTCCCCTTGGAGCTAGATCCACCCAACTCGGCTCCAATGTTGAATGGGCCTTGGCCGGAAGCCAGTTCAGGTTTTGTCCCAAGCAGGCGAATGAGGGCAGCAGGGATGCTGAATAAAGGCACCCCAATACCGGTAGACACACGGAATCTGTGCCCAAGGCAGCCCAATGACAGATTTATATGGAGGGGGTGGGGTTGGGAGGCTGGGGGGCTGGGGGGCTGGGGAAGCGGGGGGCGGGGGGCTGGGGCCATACCACCCATACTCACCCAGTCACCCACCCACATTACCCCCCCATCCCCAGCCCCCCAGCTTAAGTGATACCAATGAACTGCCCTTGTCAACACAATCACAATGGTGGTCTAAGAATGTCATTTGGAGGTTTGAATAAAAAGATATCAAAATACCAGAGGAGGGCTGCCCCCCCCCCCCCCCCCCCCCCCCCCCCCCGCCCCCTAAACCCTAAACACATATTTGTCCTAAACGCTGCCTATGTAGATTTGGGATACCTGTAGTGAAATGTAGATTTGAACACTGATGACTAAGATTGTGACAACAGTTAAGACTAAACAAGTCCATTTGGGAGCACCCAGGGGAGGGAGCACCCTTCACTTGAATGGCCGTGGCTTCAACAAACTCTCTCAGTCTGAGAGGAAGCCGAGAGGAAGCTCAATTTCGGGCCCGGTTTCAGCTAGCACCACCATCATGGGCACTACATCTACTTAGAACAAATCATCGTGTTAGCTGCGTTCTACTCACCCCTACAACTCGATAAGTCGCTTAGTCGCGTCTTCAAAACGTAGCATACGTAGCCCTGGTCTTCTCAACTCTCCAGGTCTCAAAGAAACAGGAGTTTTACTTCGCTCCGCTCTGAGTGCAACTGCCTTGCGCTGCGATTCATTAGCTGCGTTGAGTTTCTTTGCACAACGTAGTACCGGCACGCTCTTGCCGCATTGACCGTCACAGCTGCGCACTCGGTATCGTAACAACAGAGCACTCGGTGTCATAAGTGACGCATTGCTTTCTGACAGCGAAGCCAATAGCTCAAATCTATCTAGCACAGCCTGTATACAATCTCTGGACCCCTTGCTAAAGCAGGCACGAGCACGCCTCCAAGGTCTAGGTTGGTAGCAACCCTACTGCTCCTATCCCCTTCAATTCACACTGCTGCTGCTGCTGCCAGCTCTGCTACAGCAGCCTTTCTCCAGCTCTGAGTCCATTGCATCAATAGGCACGGCCACTAGGCCAGTCTTCCAAGTCCTAGGTTAGGCAGCACCCCTACAGCTCCTATCAGCAGGTCCGAGGGTCCAAAAACCTCAATTGCGCTTCTCCTCAAGCCAAGCCGCTTCTGTCCACACCTTAGGCTACTCCCCCCACCCCCAAGCCAAGACAAGACAAGACAAGACAAGCCACTTATCTCCGTATTGCTCATCCCATTTGAGATGGAGCCCACTGAACTTGGCTCTGTACTGCTGAGGGCTCAGGCGGCCATAGCTAGGGCCAAAGTGTTGACTAATGAGCTTGAGCCTGAGGAGAGTGGCTCAAGCCAAGCCAACTCCCCTTCCACAGAGCGGGTGGCAGTTGAGGGGGATATGTTCACTGTTCGTGGACGTCCAGAGCAGGTCGGTCTATTAGGTTGGTTCAATGGTTAGTTGGTGTTGCTTTTGGCATTGGTGGTGGTTGTGGTGGTGGTGTTAGTTATGGTGAGCGGTGGTGAGTGTTTGTTTTCGGTGTTCTCTGTGTGTGTGTTGGGGAGGGGGGGGGGATTGGGTTTACTAGCACTCCAAACATTACACCTGCACTTAAGTCAAACACACAAAACACAACGCACAGCTGGTGGAGGTCTGTGTACTGACGCTGTGTGTGGACGTCCGGAGCAGGTAGGTCTATTAGGTCGGTTTGAGGGTTGGTTGGTTGGTTCGAAATGATGGTGTTTGTGTTGGTTGTGGTGGTGATGGTGGTGGTGTGTGTGTGTGGTGTGTGTGTGTGTGTGGGGGGGGGGGGGGGGGGGGGAGAGGGGGGGGGGGGGGGGGGGGGGGGATGGGGTTTACCAGCACTAAAAAACAGTACACCTGCACAGCACACAGTTGAGGGAGACATGTTTACTGATGCTGTGTGTGGACGTCTGGAGCAGGTAGGTCGATTGTGTTGGTAGGGTGGGGTGGAGTGGGGTGGGCTGGGTGGCGGGTGGGGTGGGGTGAGATAAGGTGGGGTGGGTTGGAGTGAATTGGGGTGGGTGTGGGGTGGGCTGGGTGGGTGGGGTGGGGTGGGGTGGGATAAGGTGGGGTGGGGTAGAGTGGAGTGGGGTGGGATGGGTGGGCGGGTGGGGGTGGGGTGGGGTGGGATAAGGTGGGGTGGGTTGGAGTGGATTGGGGTAGGGTGGGGTGCTTGGGGTGGAGTGGCGTGGGGTGGGGTGGGTCAGGGTGGGGTGGAGTGGAGTGGGGGTGGGGAGGGGTGGGGTGGGTTAGGTTAGGGTAGAGTGTGGTGGGTGGGGGTGGAGTGGGGTAGGGTGAGGGTTTTGTGTGGTGAGGGTAGTGTGGGGTGGGTGGGGTGGAGTGGGGTGGGTTAGGGTGGGGTGGAGTGGGGTAGGGGGTGTGGTGTGTGTGTGGGGTGGAGTGGGGGTAGTGTGGGGTGCTTGGGGTGGGATGGAGTGGGGTTAGGTGGGGTAGGGTTGTTTGGGGTATTGGTTTGGCGTTGGGGGGAGTGTGTGTGTTGTCGGTGTGTGTGTCGGTGCGTGTGTGGATATGTTCTCTCATGCGTGGTAGTGTGTATCTCAGGTGATGCCTGCATAGGTGTCTCCAGGTTTCCCAGCCCCCCCGCCCCCCCCCCCCCCCCCCCCCTGCATATCTCAGGTGATGCCTGTATATGTCTCTCCAGCCATTCGAGCCTCCCCCCCAGCCTCCCAGTCCGCTGCCCCCCACCCCCCCACCCCGCCCTGCAAGCACACCCACCACCCACACAGACAACCCCTCCCCAACCGTCACACCACCCCTCCCCCGCATATCTCAGGTCAGGCCTGTTGATGTGTCTCCAGCCATCCCAGCCTCCACCCCAGCCTCCCATCACAGCCCCCCCCCCCCCCCCCCCCCCCCCCTGCAAGCTCAACCCACACAAGCACACCCACCACCCACACAGACAACCCCACCCCACCCCACCCGCGCTATCTCAGGTGATGCCTGCAGATGTGTCTCCACCCGTCCCAGCCTCCCCCCCCCCCCCCCCCCCCCCCCACACACACACACTTCCGCTCACACCGACAACACCCACACATCCCCCCCCCCCCCCCCCCTCCCCCTCCCCCTGCAAGCACACCCACACAAGCAACCACACCACCCACTCAGACAACCCCATCCCAACCCTCACACCCAAAACCACCCCTCCCCCGCATATCTCAGGTAATGCATGTAGATGTGTCTCCAGCCATCCCAGCCTCCCCCCCAGCACACACACACACACACACACACACACACAAGCACCCACCCCACCCATAAAGACACCCACCCCACCCCACCCCGTATATCTCAGGTGTTGCCTGTAGATGTGTCTCCAGCCATCCCAGCCTCCCCCCCAGCACACACACACACACACACACACAAGCACCCACCCCACCCATAAAGACACCCACCCCACCCCACCCCGTATATCTCAGGTGTTGCCTGTAGATGTGTCTCCAGCCATCCCAGCCTCCCCCCCAGCACACACACACACACACACACACACACACAAGCACACCCACCACCCATAAAGACACCCACCCCACCCCACCCCGTATATCTCAGGTGTTGCCTGTAGATGTGTCTCCAGCCATTCCAGCCTCCCCCCCAGCCTCCCTCACCGCACTCCTTGCTCGTGGCCAAAGCGTACTACACTCGCTGGACGAACAGCAGCAACGCGCCGACAGCCTGGCAGCCAGGCTGGCATCCCTCAACGCCGCCAGGACCTCAGGCCAACGACTGCCAACTGTACCGCTTGATCTGCCCCCCCTGTTGCCCAACCCAGTCAACCAGGGGACCCAGACCCCCCAACAACCAGATTCAAATTCAAACTCGAATCCAAATTTTGAATCTAGGAGTATAAGTGGGGTGGGAGCAAGGAGTGAGAGGCCAGAGGCGGCGGTGGTTGAGTTGGTCGGTCCTATCAACACACCAGGTCCGCCTTTCTTGGTCGGGGGGGGCGGGCCCTCCCCCAGCCCAAGTGCAGTGCTGCCCCCTAGGGACGAGGCCCCCCCTGTTCAGCCTAGACAGGCTTCACGGCCTGTGGACGAGGACCCCCTTCGACGATGGAGGGCAATAGTTGATGATAGAGATGCTAGAGCACTGAGAGAGCAAGACAGGCTGGCACAAGAGCATGACAGCCTGGCGCATGTACTGCGCGGTACTGCCTCTGCTATTGAGTTTGCTGCCGATGAGTTTATGGGAGGTACAGGCACTACCGCCAGGTCAGATCCATCTAGAGCTAACCCTAGTCACGTGGCTGCTGTGACTAGGGCTTACGCCAGCTCAGCCGAAGGTGATGGCAAAACCCTAAACAGGGCCAACAGCAATAACAGTCTTTCTGTTGAGGTGGTTCAGGCCGTGTCAGCTGCAGCTGGCACTTTGGCCCTTTCACATGCTTCGGCTCCTCGCCAAACCCCCTCGATCACCTCAACTGTCTCAACCGAATCCATGTCGGCGCCAGCTGGCACATATGCCGATGCTACTACCGCTGGTAACCCACATTACACTTGGCCGGTCATTCACACCGCAGCTGGCACTTGCGCTGATGCGCGCGCCGGTGCAGGTGGGTAGGGGGGAGTTAGCCCAGGGCCTGCCTGCCCGGTGGTGGTGGTCTAACCGTAAACTAAACCCTCTAAACTAACCTTCTAAACTCTAAACCCCTAAACCCTAAACCATTTAACCCCCCTAAACCCCTACAGCCTAAACCCCCTAAACCCTAAACCCTAAGACCCCCGTCCCCGGTCTAACTTCCCCCTTCTGTGCGGGAGCTGCTGCCAAAGCCTGTGCTTGCCAGCCCAGGGGTGGTGGTTTAACCCTAAACTAACCCCCCAAAACTAACCCCCCTAAACTAACCCCCCTAAACTAACCCCCCTAAACTAACCCCCCTAAACTATCCCCCCAAACTACCCCCCCTTAACTATCCCCCCAAACTACCCCCCCTAAACTATCCCCCCAAACTACCCCCCCTTAACTATCCCCCCAAACTACCCCCCCTAAACTATCCCCCCAAACTACCCCCCCTTAACTATCCCCCCAAACTACCCCCCAATAACTACCCCCCCTAAACTAACCCCTCTAAACTAAACCCCTAAACTATCTCCCCAAAATACCCCCCCTAAACTATCCCCCCTAAACTAACCTTCTAAACTCTATACCCCTAACCCCCTAAAACCCCTAAACCCTAACCGTCTAGACCCCCACCCCCGGGCTGGCTAACCCTGGGCTAACTTCCCCCTTCTGTGCAGGGGCTGCTGCCGAAGCCCGTGCTTGCCAGCCCAGGGGTGGTGGTTCAACCCTAAAGTATCCCCCCAAAACTACCCCCCCGTAAACTAACCCCCCTAAACAACCCCCCCTTAACTATCCCCCCAAAACTACCCCCCCTAAACTAACCCCCCTAAACTAACCTTCTAAACTCTATACCCCTAACCCCCCAAACCCCCTAAACCCTAACCGTCTAGACCCCCACCCCGGGGCTGGCTAACCCTGGGCTAACTTCCCCCTTCTGTGCAGGGGCTGCTGCTGAAGCCCGTGCTCGTTCTGGCGCTGGCGGTACTGCTGCCCATACCCATGCCGGCCTCGGTGCTGATTCCGGTGGTGCTGGCGCTGGTGCTGGTGCTGATTCTGGTGCTGCTGCCGATACCCATGCCGGCTTCGGAGCTGATTCCGGTGGTGCTGGCGCTGGTGCTGGTGCTGATTCTGGTGGTGCTGGTGCTGGAGGTGCATTGGTGGATGAGGGCCAGAGTAACAACGATCCATGGGGGCCGGATGAGCCTCTGTCAGGTAGGAGCTGTTTCTCTGGAGTAATGATGGTTGGTTGGTCAGCGGTCCACCACCATCCCCACCATCATCTTCTGCCCCACCATGTGTGTGTGTGTGTGTGTGTGTGTGTGTGTGTGTGTGTGGGGGGGGGGGGGGGAGCTTCTGTCATGTAGGGCCAGTTTCTCTGAAGTAATGATGGTTGGTGGTCTGCAGTCCACCACCATCCTCACCATCATCTTCTGCCCCACCATGTGTGGGTGTGGGTGTGTGTGGGGGGGCCTCTGTCAGGTAGGGGCTGTTTCTCTTAAAGTAATGATAACGCGTGGTGGGGCGTGGTAGTAATGATGGTTGGTTGGTCAGCAGTCCACCACCATCCCCACCATCAGTTTCTGCCCCACCATGTGTGTGAGTGTGTGTGTGTTTGTGTGTGTGTGTGTGTGTGTATGTGTGTGTGTGTGTGTGTGTGGGGGGGGGGGGGGGGGGGGGGGGGGGGGGGTATGATAACGCCTGGTGGGGCGTGGTATTAAGGGAACCCGTCGTACGCCGGTAAAGAACGGTCTACCACCTCGCCTGGACAAGCTACCATCGCGGTTGACAACGACCTGCAACGCCAAGGGCGACCGTAGGGGGAATCGAACCCCCGACCCTTCTTCGTTTCAGCAATTTGGTGTATCACTAGACCATTATATATCACTGAAACGGGCTACAAGCTCTACTACTGAGCCATCAGTGTCTCTAATATCAGGTCCGGGTTTCATCAGGTCCGGGTTTCATCAGGTCCGGGTTTCATCAGGTCCGGGTTTCATCAGGTCTGGGTTTCATCAGGTCCGAGTTTCAACAGCATTCTCACGGTTAGGGTTTTGGGTTTTAGGGTTTAGGTTCAGGGTTTTGAGTCGGGTTTAATTAACATTCTCACGATGGAGTCATTGACAAGTAAACCATGCTCAATTCCTTCTTTCTCATTATGTTCCTTGACACATTTTCAGAGGTGGTGGCCAGTGTGCGGTGCTTTGCCCCTCCTCCCACCAGTCCAGCACCTTCCTGCTCAATTCCTTATTTCTCATTGCGTTTCTTGTCACATTTTCGGAGGTGGTGGCCAGTGTGCGGCGCTTTGCCCCTCCTCCCACCAGTCCAGCACCTTCCTGCTCAATTCTTTCTTTCTCATTATGTTTCTTGTCACATTTTCACATTTTCCAAGGGGATGGCCAGTGTGCGGCGCTTTGCCCCTCCTCCCACCAGTCCAGCACCTTCCTGCTCAATTCCTTCTTTCTCATTTCATTTCTTGTCACATTTTCCGAGGGGATGGCCAGTGTGCGGCGCTTTGCCCCTCCCCCCACCAGCCAAGCACCTTCCTGCTCAATTCCTTATTTCTCATCACGTTCCTTGTCACATTTTCAGAGGTGGTGGCCAGTGTGCGGCGCTTTGCCCCTCCTCCCACCAGTCCAGCACCTTCCTGCTCAATTCCTTCTTTCTCGTCACGTTTACTGTCACATTTTCAGAGGTGGTGACCAGTGTGCGGCGCTTAGCACCTCAGCCCCTCCTACAAGTATCCAAGCACATTCATGCTCACTTCCTTCTTTCTCATAGCCTCTTTAGCGATTACTATGGTCTAGTGGTAGACCAGGTTGCTAAAGAATGAAGAGTCGGGGGTTCGACTCCCCCTTTGGTCGCTCTTGGCGTTGCAGGCCGTCGTCAACCGCGATGGTAGCCTGTCCAGTTGAGGTAGGAGACCGCTCCCCACCCGCGTACGACGGGCTCCCTTAACACCACGCCCGACCAGGCGTTATCATTACTTTTCTTTCTCATTACATTGCTTGTCATATTTCAAGTCCCTGTAGCCTATTTGGCCGACCCCTGGACTGTAACAACATACGCATACCCTTTTTCAGAGGTGGTGGCCAGTGTGCGGCGCTTTGCCCCTCAGCCCCTCCTACAAGTGGCACAGCACATGTATGATCACCTTCCTTTAGGACTTATGTCTCATTATATTTCTTGTCACATTTTCAGAGGTGGTGGCCAGTGTGCGGTGCTTTGCCCCTCAGCCCCTCCTACAAGTGGCACAGCACATGCATGATCACCTTCCTTTAGGACTTATGTCTCATTATATTTCTTGTCACATTTTCAGAGGTGGTGGCCAGTGTGCGGTGCTTTGCCCCTCAGCCCCTCCTACAAGTGGCACAGCACATGCATGATCACCTTCCTTTAGGACTTATGTCTCATTATATTTCTTGTCACATTTTCAGAGGTGGTGGCCAGTGTGCGGTGCTTTGCCCCTCAGCCCCTCCTACAAGTGGCACAGCACATGCATGATCACCTTCCTTTAGGACTTATGTCTCATTATATTTCTTGTCACATTTTCAGAGGTGGTGGCCAGTGTGCGGTGCTTTGCCCCTCAGCCCCTCCTACAAGTGGCACAGCACATGCATGATCACCTTCCTTTAGGACTTATGTCTCATTATATTTCTTGTCACATTTTCAGAGGTGGTGGCCAGTGTGCGGTGCTTTGCCCCTCAGCCCCTCCTACAAGTGGCACAGCACATGCATGATCACCTTCCTTTAGGACTTATGTCTCATTATATTTCTTGTCACATTTTCAGAGGTGGTGGCCAGTGTGCGGTGCTTTGCCCCTCAGCCCCTCCTACAAGTGGCACAGCACATGCATGATCACTCTCTTATTTATCATTACGTGTGTTTTGACATTTCAAGTCCCTTTAGCCTATTTGGCCTACCCCTGGATTGTAACAACGTGCACATACCCATTTTCAGAGGTGATGGCCAGTGTGCGGCGCTTTGCCCCTCAGCCCCTCCTACAAGTGGCCCAGCGCCTGGCCCTGCTGCAGGCACAGCAACAGATGACTTTGCACCAGCTGCTCAACTTGAGGCTGGAGCAGTTAAGGTGGGTGGTGGGAAGGCTGGTGGTGGTGGTGGTGGTGGGTGGTGGGTAGGCTTCTAGGCTTCTAGGCTGCTGGTGGTGGTGGTGGTGGGTGGGTTAGTGCGGTTGGTGGTGGTGGTGGTGGGTGGTGGGTGGTGGGTAGGATTCTAGGCTGGTGGTGGTGGTGGTGGTGGGTGGTGGGTAGGCTTCTAGGCTGCTGGTGGTGGTGGTGGTGGTGGTGGTGGGTGGTGGGTAGGCTTCTAGGCTGGTGGTGGTGGGTGGTGGGTAGGCTTCTAGGCTGGTGGTGGTGGTGGTGGGTGGTGGGTAGGCTTCTAGGCTGGTGGTGGTGGTGGTGGTGGTGGTGGGTGGTGGGTAGGCTTCTAGGCTTCTAGGCTGCTGGTGGTGGTGGTGGCTCAGCGCCTGGCCCTGCTGCAGGCACAGCAACAGATGACCTTGCACCAGCTGCTCAACTTGAGGCTGGAGCAGTTGAGGTGGGTGGTGGATAGGCTGCTGGTGGTGGTGATATTGGAGCTGCTGTTTTACATGAGAATGGTGGTGGTGGTGGTGGTGGTGGGTGGTGGTGGGTAGGCTGCTGGTGGTGGTGATATTGGAGCTGCTGTTTTACATGAGAATGCTGGTGGTGGTGGTGGTGGTGGTGGTGGTGGTGGGTGGTGGTGGTGGTGGTGGTGGTGGGTGGTGGTGGGTGGTGGTGGGTAGGCTGCTGGTGGTGGTGATATTGGAGCTGCTGTTTTACATGAGAATGCTGGTGGTGGTGGTGGTGGTGGTGGTGGGTAGGCTGCTGGTGGTGCTGCTCAACTTGAGGCTGGAGCAGTTAAGGTGGGTTCGGGCACATGGCCCCTAGGCTGCCAGTGGTGGTGGTGGTGGTGACTGTGGTTGTGCTGCTCCCCCCCCCCACCCCCCCACACACACACCCCCCCACACCTTCCCATCCTACACAGACCCCCCCCCACACCCCCCCCCCTCTCACCCCGCCACTCCCCACAGGTCGAGGCAGCAGAAGCTAGCAGCACTGCAAGAGTTGTTGAGGAGTGAGAGCTTGACTTGTAAACAGAACAGACCACAACAAGCAGCCCCCCCCCCCCCCTCACTTCCCCCCCCCCTCCCCTCACCCCTCACCCCCGCCCTACTCCAGGTTGAGGCAGCTACCAGGACTGCAAGAGTTGTTAAGGAGTGGGACAAGCAGACCCCCCCCCCGCCCCCCCCCCCCCCCCCCCTGCACACACACACACACCCTCGCCCCCCCCCCCCCCCCTCACCCAGCCCCCCACCCCCATAGGTTGAGGCAGCAGCAGCTAGCAGCACTGCAAGACTTGTTGAGGAGCTAGAGCTGGTCTTGTAAACAGAACACACCACAACAAGCAGCCCCCCCCCCCCCCCCCCATCCCCCCCCTCACCCTCACCCTCTCTCTCACCCCGCCACCCCCCATAGGTTGAGGCAGCAGCAGCTAGCAGCACTGCAAGAGTTGTTGAGGAGCGAGCTTGACTTTGTCCGAGGGACACCCCTACAGCTGTCGGCGGTGCACCAAGCCCTCCAGCTACTGTCTCAGTCACTAGGAGACATGCACCTCGCCGCTGCTGCCATTCATGCGGGAAGGGACCTGGTGGATGTGGTGAGTAGGCTTGGTTAGATGCTTGTTGTTATTGTTGTGAATTTATGTATCCATTTATGCAGCCATTCATGCGGGAAGGGACCTGGTAGATGTGGTGAGTAGGCTTGGTTAGATGCTTGTTATTATTAATTTTTTTTTTTTTTTTTATTATTATTATTATTATTATTATTATTATTATTATTATTAATGATTTATTTATGTATTTATGTATGCAGCCATTCATGCGGGCAGGGTCCTGGTCGATGTGGTGAGTGGGCGTGGTTACTTAATTCTTTTGTTTTATTTTCTGCCGTGTTTGTGTTTGTGTAGAGTTAGTGTGCACCAAGCCCTCCAGCTACTGTCTCATTCACTAGGGGACATGCACCTTGCTGCTGCAGCCATCCATGCGGGAAGGGACCTGGTAGATGTGGTAAGTAGGCTTGGATGTTTGGTTGGTTGCTTTGTTCTATGTGTATTTAGTTCGTTAGTTAGTTAGTTAGTTACTTAGTTTTGCGGCCATTCATGCGGGAAGGGACCTGGTAGATGTTGTGAGTAGGCTTGGTTTGTTGCTTTGTATTATTATTTATTTATTTATTTTTGTATGCAGCCATTTGTAAAGGAAGGGGCCTGGTGGATGTGGTGAGTAGGCTTGGTTATATGCTTGTAATAATAATAATAATAATAATTATTATTATTATTAATATAATTTATTTATTTATGTATTTATTTATGTATGCAGCCATTCATGCGGTCAGGGTCCTGGTGGATGTGGTGAGTAGGCTTGGTTTGTTGCTTTGTATTATTATTTATTTATTTATTTATTTATTTATTTATTTATTTATTTATTTATTTACCGGTATCAAACATTTTGATCGCTGGCCTACATATAGCTCAAACGTTTTCCAGAGCTGATGCTCGAGCTGAAGAGGTTTCCAGGATGGCACGCCAATTTCTGTCGGTGCGAAAGGGAGTTACGCTGGCTCATATTAAAAAAAAACTAAAGAAACTTATGGCTCCTTTTATATTATTAGCAGGCCAGCATAGCTGAAACTGTTTCACGAGCTGATGCTCGAGCTGAAGAGGTTTCCAGGATGGCACGCCAACTTCTGTCGGTGCTAAGGGAGTTACACTGACTCATATTAAAAAAAACATAAACGAAAAACGTATGGCTCCTTTTATATTAATAGCAGGCCAACATAGCTGAAACTGTTTCTCGGACCGATGCTCGAGCTGAAGAGGTTTCCAGGATGGCTTGCCAACTTCTGTTGGTGTTGTTGTCAGTGGTACACTGGCTCATATTTAGAAAACTTAATAAAGCATAAACGATACAAAATAAAAAATACCCTGGAAAATACATCTACAAAATACTTATGTTTCCTCAGGTTTCCTCGTGTTTCCTTTAATAATGATTACAGGCCAACATAGCTGAAACTGTTTCAAGAGCTGATGCTCGAGCTGAAGAGGTTTCCAGGATGGCACGCCAACTTCTGTCGGTGTTGAGGGAGTTCCCACACCAGCAGGGACAGGAGGAGGCTCAGCAGGCAGCTAGGGCAAGGCCTGGGGAGGAACCTGGTGAGTAGCTGAGTGTAGCTGTGAGTAGCTCAGAGTAGCTAAGAGTAACTGCGAGCCTTGACCTTCTGTGTGTGTGTGTATGGGATTTGTCGGTGCTTAGGGAGTTCCCACACCATCAAGGTCAGGAGGAGGCTCGGAAGGTAGCTAGGGCAAGGCCTGGGGAGGAACCTGGTGAGTAGCTGAGTGTAGCTGTGAGTAGCTAAGAGTAGCTAAGAGTAACTGCGAGCCTTGACCTTCTGTGTGTGTGTGTATGGGATTTGTCGGTGCTTAGGGAGTTCCCACACCATCAAGGTCGGGAGGAGGCTCGGAAGGTAGCTAGGGCAAGGCCTGGGGAGGAACCTGGTGAGTAGCTGAGTGTAGCTTACGGTAGCTGAAAGTATGTGAGAGTAACTGCAAGCCGTAGCCTTCAGTGTTTGTTCATTTGTGTATGGGTTCTGTTGCTGTTGAGGGAGTTCCCACACCAGCAGGGACAGGAGGAGGCTCAGCAGGCAGCTAGGACAAGGCCTGAGGAGTAACCTGGTGAGTAGCTGAGAGTAGCTTATGGTAGCTGATAGTAGCTGATAGTAACTGTGAGCCTTGGCCTTTAGTGTTTGTGTATGGGTTCTGTTGCTGTTGAGGGAGTTCCCACACCAGCAGGGACAGGAGGAGGCTCGGCAGGCAGCTAGTACAAGGCCTGAGGAAGAACCTGGTGAGTAGCTGAGTGTAGCTGTGAGTAACTGAGATCTTTAGCCTTCAGTGTTTGTGTGTGTGTGTGGTGTATACGGGTTCTGTTGGTGTTGCGGGAGTTCCCACACCAGCAAGGACAGGTGGAGGCTCGGCAGGCAGCTAGGGCAAGGCCTTAGGAGGAACCTGGTGAGTAGCTGAGGGTAGCTGAGAGTAGCTGAGAGACTTGGCCTTCAGTGGGTCTGTCAGTGCCAATGTGCGTGAATGTGTATGAGTTGTGTCGGTTTGGGGCAAGCAGGGGGTGGAGCATAGAAGGCAGCTAAGGCAAGGCCCGAGGAGGAGCCTGGTGAGTAGCTGAGGGTAGCTGAGAGTAGCTGATAGTAGCTGAGAGTGAGTGTGGGTGTGTCAGTGCCAATGTGCTTGGTGTGGTCGTGTTATTTTTCTTTTTTTAAAGGCAGGCTGGCTGTCTTTCCAGCCTACCCTAAACACCCCAACCATCCCAACCAGCCCGACCGCCCAGCAGGTGCAACCAAGGAACAGCTGTACCGGCTCCCCTCTGCTGGCTCTAGCTGGCTTTAGCTGGAGCTGTACCGGCTCCCCTCTGCTGGCTCTAGCTGGCTGCTGTGCCCAGCAGGTGCAACCAAGGAACAGCTGTACCGGCTCCCCTCTGCTGGCTCTAGCTGGCTTTCATCTCTACCCCAACCACCCCAACCACCCAGCAGATGCAACCAATCAACAGCTGGACTGGCTCCCCACTGTCTGTCGTCATGCTGGCTCTAGCTGGCTTTACACTCTACCCTTTCTACCCTAACCACCCTTACCTCCCCAACCACCTTGCAGGTGCAAACAAGGGACAGCTGGACCTGCTCCCCACTGTCTGCTGTCATGCTGGCTCTAGCTGGCTTTCCAGCCTACCCTTACCATCCAACCACCCAGCAGGTGCAAACAAGGGACAACTGGACCTGCTCCCCACTGTCTGCTGTCATGCTGGCTCTAGCTGGCTTTCCAGCCTACCCTTACCTCCCCAACCACCTTGCAGGTGCAAACAAGGGACATCTGGACCTGCTCCCCACTGTCTGCTGTCATGCTGGCTCTAGCTGGCTTTCCACTCTACCCTTTCTACCCTAACCACCTCAACCACCCCAACCACCCAGCAGGTGCAACCGAGGAGCAGCTGGACCTGCTCCCCACTGTCAGCTGCCATGCTGGCTCTAGCTGGCTCGATAGTGACGAGGCAGAGTCATGCGGCATATGTTTGTCCGAGTACCAGATTGGCGACCGCCTGAAGAGTACCAACGTTGACACTTGTTCACATCATCACTTCCATGCCTCGTGCCTAGATGAATGGTAGGTTAGGGTGGAGGGTGGGTGAATGGGTGTGGGTGGGGAAAGAGCACCAACGCTCACATCACCACTTTCATGCTTCATGCCTGGACGAATGGTAGGTTGGGGGGTGGTTGCGGTAGTTTGGGGGTGGTTGGCAACCGTCTGAAGGGTACCAACGTTGGCACTTGCTCACATCACCACTTCCATGCCTCGTGCCTAGATGAATGGTAGGTTGGGGTGGAGGGTGTGTGGGTGGGTGTGGGTGGGGAAAGAGCACCAACGCTCACATCACCACTTTCATGCTTCATGCCTAGACGAATGGTAGGTTGGGGTGGTGGGTGGGTGGGGGTGTGTGGATGGTGGGGTGTGTGTGTGGGGGGGAAGAACACCGATGTTGGCACTTGCTCACATCACCACTTTCATGCCTCATACCTGGACGGAAGTTAGGTTTGTGTGGAGGGTGTGGGTGGGGTGGGTGGGTGTAGGGTGGGGGGGGGGTGAAGAACACCAATGCTGACACTTGCTCACATCACCCCTCTTCCATGCTCATGCCTGGATGGAATTGCAGGGTGGGCTGGTTTGGGGGTGGTTGGGTTAGTTGGGGTGGTTGGGTAGTTTTGGGGGTAGTTTGGGGTGGTTGGGTTAGTTGGGGGTGGTTGGTTAGTTTTGGGGTGGTTGGGTTAGTTTGGGGGTGGTTGGGGTATTTGGGGTGGTTGGTTGTTGGGGTTAGTTTGGGGTGGTTGGAGTGGTTGGGGGGGGTGAGGGTAGTTGAGGGGCTTTTTTGGGTTAGTTGGGGGTGGTTTGGTAGTTGAGGTGGTTGAGCGACCGCCTGAAGAACAACACGTTGGCTCTTGCTCACATCACCACTCACATGCCTCATACCTAGATGAATGGTAGGTGGGGTGTTGGAGGGGGGGTTGTGGTAGTTGGGTGGTGGTTGGCAACCGTCTGAAGAGTACTAACATTGACACTTGCTCACGTGACCACTTCCATGCCTCATGCCTAGATGAATGGTAAGTTTGGGGTTTAGGGTGTAGGGGTGGGGGTGGTTGACGACCAACTGAAGAACACCAACGCTGGCATTCGCTCACATCCCCACTTCCAATGCCTCATTTATTTTCCTAAGTTTAAATGGTGCTGAGGAGGGTTTGTGTGCGTGGAGGGGGGGGGGGGGGGGGTCCCAGTTTAAATGGTGCTGATTAGCTGATCAGTAGCTGATGTAGCTAGCTCTGTGCGATGAGCAGGGTGTAGTGATGTAGCTTACCCTTCTCCCTCTGCCCTGCAGGGTTGTAGCTGATTGTGCTGATGTAAAGAGGGTGTGTAGGTGATGTAGCTATGCCCTTGTGCCCAGCTGTAGGTTGTAGCTGCTGTGAGTGATGTAGCAGGGTGTATGTAGGTGATGTAGCATAACCTTCTCTCGCTGCAGGTTGTAGATGATGTAGCAGGGTGTAGGTTATGTAGTATGCCTTCTCCTCTGCTGCAGGTGTAGCTGGATTGTTGTAGCTGATGTAGCAGGGTGTAGGTGATGTAGCTATACCCTTCTCCCTCTGCTGCAGGTTGTAGCTGATGTAGCAGGGTGTAGCAGGGTGTAGGTGATGTGGCTATGCCCTTCTCCCTCTGCTGCAGGTTGTAGCTGATGCAGCTGATGTAGCAGGGTGTAGCAGGGTGTAGGTTATGTGGCTATGCCCTTCTCCCTCTGCTGCAAGTTGTAGCTGATGCAGCTGATGTAGCAGGGTGCAGGTGATGTAGCTATACCCTTCTCCCTCTGCTGCAGGCTGTAGCTGATGTAGCATGGTGTTGCAGGGTGTAGGTGATGTGGCTATGCCCTTCTCCCTCTGCTGCAAGTTGTAGCTGATGCAGCTGATGTAGCAGGGTGTAGGTCATGTAGCTATGCCCTTCTCCCTCAGCTGCAGGTTGTAGCTGATGCAGCTGATGTAGCAGGGTGTAGGTGATATGGCTATGCCCTTCTCCCTCAGCTGCAGGTTGTAGCTCCTGTAGCTGATGTAGCAGGGTGTAGGTGATGTAGCTTTACCCTTCTCCCTCTGCTGCAGGTTGTAGCTGATGTAGCTGATTTAGCAGGGTGTAGGTGATGTAGCTATACCCTTCTCCCTTCTGCTGCAGGTTGCGCACACATTTGTGCTGTCCCTCGTGTAGAGCACCCATAGTGTCCGCAAGGCTATTGTAGCTGATGCAGCTGACGTAGTAGCTCAAGTATATAATGTAGCTGAAGCAGTACGTACCGGTTTAGATGGTGCTGTGCCCCACCGCCACCCCCTTCTCGACCCCCACCTCCTTACCCAAACCCTTACCTACCCCCACACCCACCCCCTTACCCAACCCCTGACCCACCCCCATCCCCACCCCCCTTACTGACCCCCACACCCACCCCCTAACCTACCTCCTTCTCCACCCCACCCCCACCCCAATCCCTTACCCCCACCCTCTGCCTGTGCTGCAGGTTGCGCATACGTTCGTGCTGTCCCTCATGTAGAGCACCCATAGTGTCTGCCAAGCTAGCGTCCCCATCCTCGCCCCAAGTTCAGCTACAAGTTCAGCTACAAACAGAGTCCCCATCATCGCCCCAAGTTCAGCTACAAACAGAGTCCCCATCCTCGCCCCAAGTTCAGCTACAAGCAGAGACTCACCTGCAACCACAAGATCAGCTACAAATTCAGCTACAATAAGAGGCTCGCCCGCAGCTACAAGATCAGCCGCGGGGGGAGAACCATGTTCAGCTGCAAACTCAGCTACTAGACCTAGAACAGACTCGGCTACAAAGTGAGGCGCAGGAGCAGAACCATGCTCAGCTACAAACTCTGCTACAAGACCTAGAACAGACTCAGCTACAAAGTGAGGCACAAGAGTAGAACCATGTTCATCTACAAACTCAGCTACAGTACCTAGAACAGACTCAGCTACAATCAGAGCCGCATGAGCAGAACCATGTTCAGCTTCAAACTCAGCTACAGGACCTAGATCAGACTCATCTACAAAGTGAGGCAAAGTGAGGCACATGAGTAGAACCATGTTCAGCTACAATCTCAGCTACAGTACCTAGACCAGACTCAGCTACAATCAGAGCTGCATGAGTAGAACCATGTTCAGCTACAGTCTCAGTTACAGTACCTAGACCAGACTCAGCTACAATCAGAGCCGCATGAGAAGAACCATGTTCAGCTACAAACTCAGCTTCAGGACCTAGATCAGACTTGGCTAAAAATTGACCCTAAGGAGTAGAACCATGTTCAGCTACAATCTCAGCTACAATACCTAGGACAGACTCGGCTACAATCAGAGCCGCATGAGCAGAACCATGTTCAGCTACAAACTCAGCTACAGGACCTAGAACAGAATCAGAACAGAGCCATAAGTAGAACCATGTAAAATTACATTATATTTCAGTGCCATTAGCCGGCCAGTGTTGACCCAAGACAAGCCCACTGCCCAGTGTCCGGGACTTTTTGGCGGAGCCCCCCCTTCTGGGGGGCGGGAGCCCCCAGTGTTACCCATTTGTCCGGTCGACCGACCATCCATCCATCCATCCGTCTGACCGTAATGAAGCCCGACACGTCAGTCAACAGTCTCGTAACTAACTCGCTTCCCTTGCCACCTGTTGTTCCGTCGCGATCACTCTCCGCCAATTTTTAGCATCGAACTTGTTTATATTTTGGTTGGGCAAGTCCCTTCAGCCTAAATTAGGCTACCCCTGGGCTGTAACATACTTGAAGTTTTACGTGGTTACATAGATCCAGCCAGTAATTTGGCTGCTCGCTGTCTTGGGCAGTACTATAATATATGTAAGTACGGTATGTTACAGTCCAGGGGTATGCCAAATAGGCTTAAGGGACTTGCCCAACCGTGATATAATAAAGAATATAATGTGTGCTGATTGCATGGTCAATGGGGGCTGTGGGGTAGGTGAGGGCGGGGGCTTGAAGAGGGGGGGGGGGGGGGGGGGGGGATTGGAGGGGTGTAATGGGGGGTAGGTTGGGGGGGGGGGGGGGGGGGGGGGGGGGGCGTGTGTGGGTGTGTGTGTGTGTGTGGGTGGGTGTGTGGGTGGGGGGGGGGATGGTACAGGGGGGAATGGGGAGGATGATAGGTTGGGGGGGGGGGGGGGGGGGGGGGGGGGGGGGCAGCGATATTCCTAACCACGATATATCACGCACCCGCGATATATAATGTGTATTCCCGTTTTGGTCCATCGCACCCCCAGGTGTGGGTGATGTTTCCAGGTTCCCAAATGCTACTCTTGGGCATCGGGCGCCACGATGTTTAATGTTTCCACCACCTCAAATGCTACACCTGGGCCTCGGGCGCCACAATTTTTAATGTTTCCATCTTGTAAAATGCTACACCTGGGCATCGGGTGCCCGATTTTTAATGTTTATGCACAAATCCTTAGGAATATCACTGAGGGGGGGGGGGGGGGGGGGGGGGGGCAGCGATATTCCTAACCACGATATATCACGCACCCGCGATATATAATGTGTATTCCCGTTTTGGTCCATCGCACCCCAGGTGTGGGTGATGTTTCCAGGTTCCCAAATGCTACTCTTGGGCATCGGGCGCCACGATGTTTAATGTTTCCACCACCTCAAATGCTACACCTGGGCCTCGGGCGCCACAATTTTTAATGTTTCCATCTTGTAAAATGCTACACCTGGGCATCGGGTGCCCGATTTTTAATGTTTATGCTCAAATCCTTAGGAATATCACTGAGGGGGGGGGGGGGGGGGGGGGGGCAGCGATATTCCTAACCACGATATATCACGCACCCGCGATATATAATGTGTATTCCCGTTTTGGTCCATCGCACCCCCAGGTGTGGGTGATGTTTCCAGGTTCCCAAATGCTACTCTTGGGCATCGGGCGCCACGATGTTTAATGTTTCCACCACCTCAAATGCTACACCTGGGCCTCGGGCGCCACAATTTTTAATGTTTCCATCTTGTAAAATGCTACACCTGGGCATCGGGTGCCCGATTTTTAATGTTTATGCTCAAATCCTTAGGAATATCACTGAGGGGGGGGGGGGGGGGGGGGGGCAGCGATATTCCTAACCACGATATATCACGCACCCGCGATATATAATGTGTATTCCCGTTTTGGTCCATCGCACCCCCAGGTGTGGGTGATGTTTCCAGGTTCCCAAATGCTACTCTTGGGCATCGGGCGCCACGATGTTTAATGTTTCCACCACCTCAATGCTACACCTGGGCCTCGGGCGCCACAATTTTTTAATGTTTCCATCTTGTAAAATGCTACACCTGGGCATCGGGTGCCCGATTTTTAATGTTTATGCTCAAATCCTTAGGAATATCACTGAGGGGGGGGGGGGGGGGGGGGGGGGGGGGGGGGCAGCGATATTCCTAACCACGATATATCACGCACCCGCGATATATAATGTGTATTCCCGTTTTGGTCCATCGCACCCCCAGGTGTGGGTGATGTTTCCAGGTTCCCAAATGCTACTCTTGGGCATCGGGCGCCACGATGTTTAATGTTTCCACCTTCTCAAATGCTACACCTGGGCCTCGGCGCCACAATTTTTAATGTTTCCATCTTGTAAAATGCTACACCTGGGCATCGGGTGCCCGATTTTAATGTTTATGCTCAAATCCTTAGGAATATCACTGAGGGGGGGGGGGGGGGGGGGGGGGTCTTATAAATAGTAGGGGGCCCTGGCGGGTTCCCCTGGAGGTCGGCCCCGGGGTGGGGTTATGGTACACAATGGCGTCTGTGTTTGTAGTTCAGTTGTATAAAATTGTTACATTTCTTATTGAATGTTGAAAAATATGACAAAGTTGTCCACGTGGGTATGCCAAGTTGATACGACGTGCAGCGAGATACGGTACATTTGCTAATTGCAATTGCCAACAACTTGATTGTTTGAAAGATTTAACATAGATTGTCATGTTATGTTGCATGTCTGGGATTGACATCCAATGGTATGCTTGTACTTGTAAAAACTTGGAGAACTGTGGGAGAGCCGCATGTATATGTAATTTATTGTAGCAGATGTGTGAATGCAGATGAGGCGGATGACTTCTTTCGTGGGCTGTTTATGATGGATGTGGAACATGGTTTCCGTGTGTCTACGATGAGAGCTTGTTAGTCAGCTATTGTGTTGGGCATGCTTCAGGTCCCTAGATTGAGTCCACAGGACAGGAGGGAAACGACAGATGAAAACACCGCGGCTACAGTCCGCAACCCCTAGATCTGTGCGCGAATAAGTGCTCTCCGGGGCAAGCTTTCGACAGCAGGCTGGTTCCCAAAGTGCACCATTCTGCAGATACAGCAACTCCCAAGGAAGTTGAGAGGCGAAGCTGCTCTTCACCATTGGAGTTGCTTTGCGGGTATTGAACTTGCTTTCAGACTATTCAAACTGCTTTGCGACTATTGGACAAGCGAGGCTTTGCATGTACTGGTGTTGCGACTATTCAACTTGCTTTGCAAATTCAACGCATGACAGAACAGACTACCATGCAAGGTACACGGGTGGGCAAGCAATTGTGGCAGAGAAGTTGTGGCGCGATGTTGCGTATTGGACTTGCGACCATGCAAACTGCTTTGCAAGTTTAACGCTTATACCGGGATAGCAACTGTTCATCGAGGGCAGAGCAGTTACAAAGTTGCAAGCAACAAGGTGAAGAAGAAGAACCATCCCCTGCGATGGAATCGAGCACTAGTCGCTTAGACTTCAGAGTACTGTATTGACCGGCTTATGTGACCGGCTTTCTTGGGAAATGTGACGATTTGAAAAAACAGCACCACCTACACGATTTCGCGTAAGTATCGCATAGGTCTGTCACCCATAGGGGGCCGACCAACGAGGCTCCTGCAGCATTGCGAGGACCAGGGGGATGCGTTGTTCGAAACGAGAACGAGGCTTCTCCAGCTACTTTCATATTGGCTTGAAATGGTGTAATGCGCTCCACCCCTCTGTCCCTGCCCCTCGCTGCGAGCGAATCTGATTTGCCACGCTATGACGAGGCATTGAAGGGCCTGGCCGGGTTGTGAACCGCGATGGTAGCTTGTCCAGTTGAGGTAGGAGACCGCTCCCCACCAGCGTAAGACGGGCTCCCTTAACACCACGCCCCACCAGGCGTTATCATTGCCTTTTTTACATCCTCTGTGACTTCATCCTCTGAAGTCCAGGTACTTGAACTTGAACATAGTTACGGTTCATAGCTTCAAGCAGCAATTCGGCTGCACGCCGTCTTCGGCAGTAAAAAATGAATTAATACTAGACAAATGTAAGCGCGAACAATCACTCCACTCAGTCCAGCTACGGGGTGGGGGTGGGAGGCAGGGGTGTGTGTGTGGGGGGGGGGGAGCGCACCAATTAATTTCAAACCAATTTGGCAATAGCTGGGGAAGCCTCGTTCACGTTTCGAACAGCGAGTCATGTCATCAATTCATTATCTAATATCATATGATGCCGGCAGTCTGACTAGGCCAAAGTTACCATTATATACAATATCATACTCACCTTTGGCCAACATCATATGATATGCCGATCCCTAAATATAATGAGTTTGATTGCAAGGTCATTGGTCGATCAGCCTTCAGGCTGCTCACCGTACGCGGGCATATTACACGTGTCAAGAAACCGAAACGTAACAATTCCCACAATCCCACGGGGTGGTGTGGTGTGTGTGTGTGCGTGTGTGTGGGAGGGGGGGGGGGCGGGGGGGCGGGGGGGGCTTGGAATTTACAGGCGTTTATTTTGTATCGACAGGACG
Organism: Chlamydomonas sp. ICE-L; assembly: GCA_013435795.1. Classification (NCBI taxonomy): domain Eukaryota; kingdom Viridiplantae; phylum Chlorophyta; class Chlorophyceae; order Chlamydomonadales; family Chlamydomonadaceae; genus Chlamydomonas; species Chlamydomonas sp. ICE-L. The sequence goes on along the minus strand of JACBWV010000712.1, from coordinate 42,092 downwards.
ACGGTGCGCAGCTCAGAGTTGGCTGATAACTGTTTTTTTGTATAGGCCATGTATGTACCGGTGTGTATGTTACAGTCCAGGGGTAAGCGAAATTGGCTAAAAGGCCTTGCCCAACCTTGATAGGAAGGGCTTATAAAGAAAAAGTATTGACGAAAAAAGCACTGTTAGGCCATGTAACGTTTTGAGTCACTTCTTTATATGCTTAATCACTTTTAACAGTTATGACATCCCGCGAAACGCCAAGTTCTCGTAACCAGGCGCTAGGGGGGGGAGTCAAGGCGTCTGGGGGGGGTCAAGGGTCCAAGGCGCCAGGGGGGGGGGGGGCAGCGATATTCCTAACCACGATATATCACGCACCCGCGATATATAATGTGTATTCCCGTTTTGGTCCATCGCACCCCCAGGTGTGGGTGATGTTTCCAGGTTCCCAAATGCTATTCTTGGGCATCGGGCGCCACGATGTTTAATGTTTCCACCTTCTCAAATGCTACACCTGGGCCTCGGGCGCCACAATTTTTAATGTTTCCATCTTGTAAAATGCTACACCTGGGCATCGGGTGCCCGATTTTTAATGTTTATGCTCAAATCCTTAGGAATATCACTGAGGGGGGGGGGGGGGGGGGGGGGGGGGGGGGGTCTTATAAATAGTAGGGGGCCCTGGCGGGTCCCCTGGAGGTCGGCCCCGGGGTGGGGTATGGTACACAATGGCGTCTGTGTTTGTAGTTCAGTTGTATAAAATTGTTACATTTCTTATTGAATGTTGAAAAATATGACAAAGTTGTCCACGTGGGTATGCCAAGTTGATACGACGTGCAGCGAGATACGGTACATTTGCTAATTGCAATTGCCAACAACTTGATTGTTTGAAAGATTTAACATAGATTGTCATGTTATGTTGCATGTCTGGGATTGACATCCAATGGTATGCTTGTACTTGTAAAACTTGGAGAACTGTGGGAGAGCCGCATGTATATGTAATTTATTGTAGCAGATGTGTGAATGCAGATGAGGCGGATGACTTCTTTCGTGGGCTGTTTATGATGGATGTGGAACATGGTTTCCGTGTGTCTACGATGAGAGCTTGTTAGTCAGCTATTGTGTTGGGCATGCTTCAGGTCCCTAGATTGAGTCCACAGGACAGGAGGGAAACGACAGATGAAAACACCGCGTCTACAGTCCGCAACCCCTAGATCTGTGCGCGAATAAGTGCTCTCCGGGGCAAGCTTTCGACAGCAGGCTGGTTCCCAAAGTGCACCATTCTGCAGATACAGCAACTCCCAAGGAAGTTGAGAGGCGAAGCTGCTCTTCACCATTGGAGTTGCTTTGCGGGTATTGAACTTGCTTTCAGACTATTCAAACTGCTTTGCGACTATTGGACAAGCGAGGCTTTGCATGTACTGGTGTTGCGACTATTCAACTTGCTTTGCAAATTCAACGCATGACAGAACAGACTACCATGCAAGGTACACGGGTGGGCAAGCAATTGTGGCAGAGAAGTTGTGGCGCGATGTTGCGTATTGGACTTGCGACCATGCAAACTGCTTTGCAAGTTTAACGCTTATACCGGGATAGCAACTGTTCATCGAGGGCAGAGCAGTTACAAAGTTGCAAGCAACAAGGTGAAGAAGAAGAACCATCCCCTGCGATGGAATCGAGCACTAGTCGCTTAGACTTCAGAGTACTGTATTGACCGGCTTATGTGACCGGCTTTCTTGGGAAATGTGACGATTTGAAAAAACAGCACCACCTACACGATTTCGCGTAAGTATCGCATAGGTCTGTCACCCATAGGGGGCCGACCAACGAGGCTCCTGCAGCATTGCGAGGACCAGGGGGGTGCGTTGTTCGAAACGAGAACGAGGCTTCTCCAGCTACTTTCAAATTGGCTTGAAATGGTGTAATGCGCTCCACCCCTCTGTCCCTGCCCCTCGCTGCGAGCGAATCTGATTTGCCACGCTATGACGAGGCATTGAAGGGCCTGGCCGGGTTGTGAACCGCGATGGTAGCTTGTCCAGTTGAGGTAGGAGACCGCTCCCCACCAGCGTAAGACGGGCTCCCTTAACACCACGCCCTACCAGGCGTTATCATTGCCTTTTTTACATCCTCTGTGACTTCATCCTCTGAAGTCCAGGTACTTGAACTTGAACATAGTTACGGTTCATAGCTTCAAGCAGCAATTCGGCTGCACGCGTCTTCGGCAGTAAAAATGAATTAATACTAGACAAATGTAAGCGCGAACAATCACTCCACTCAGTCCAGCTACGGGGTGGGGGTGGGAGGCAGGGGTGTGTGTGGGGGGGGGGGGGGAGCGCACCAATTAATTTCAAACCAATTTGGCAATAGCTGGGGAAGCCTCGTTCACGTTTCGAACAGCGAGTCATGTCATCAATTCATTATCTAATATCATATGATGCCGGCAGTCTGACTAGGCCATTGTTACCATTATATACAATATCATACTCACCTTTGGCCAACATCATATGATATGCCGATCCCTAAATATAATGAGTTTGATTGCAAGGTCATTGGTCGATCAGCCTTCAGGCTGCTCACCGTACGCGGGCATATTACACGTGTCAAGAAACCGAAACGTAACAATTCCCACAATCCCACGGGGTGGGGTGGTGTGTGTGTGTGCGTGTGTGTGGGAGGGGGGGGGGGGGGGGGGGGGGGGGGGGGGGGGGGGGCTTGGAATTTATAGGCGTTTATTTTGTATCGACAGGACGACGGTGCGCAGCTCAGAGTTGGCTGATAACTGTTTTTTTGTATAGGCCATGTATGTACCGGTGTGTATGTTACAGTCCAGGGGTAAGCGAAATTGGCTAAAGGGCCTTGCCCAACCTTGATAGGAAGGGCTTATAAAGAAAAAGTATTGACGAAAAAAGCACTGTTAGGCCATGTAACGTTTTGAGTCACTTCTTTATATGCTTAATCACTTTTAACAGTTTATGACATCCCGCGAAACGCCAAGTTCTCGTAACCAGGCGCTAGGGGGGGGAGTCAAGGCGTCTGGGGGGGGTCAAGGGTCCAAGGCGCCAGGGGGGGGGGGGGGCAGCGATATTCCTAACCACGATATATCACGCACCCGCGATATATAATGTGTATTCCCGTTTTGGTCCATCGCACCCCCAGGTGTGGGTGATGTTTCCAGGTTCCCAAATGCTATTCTTGGGCATCGGGCGCCACGATGTTTAATGTTTCCACCTTCTCAAATGCTACACCTGGGCCTCGGGCGCCACAATTTTTAATGTTTCCATCTTGTAAAATGCTACACCTGGGCATCGGGTGCCCGATTTTTAATGTTTATGCTCAAATCCTTAGGAATATCACTGAGGGGGGGGGGGGGGGGGGGGGGGGGGGGTCTTATAAATAGTAGGGGGCCCTGGCGGGTCCCCTGGAGGTCGGCCCCGGGGTGGGGTATGGTACACAATGGCGTCTGTGTTTGTAGTTCAGTTGTATAAAATTGTTACATTTCTTATTGAATGTTGAAAAATATGACAAAGTTGTCCACGTGGGTTTGCCAAGTTGATACAACGTGCAGCGAGATACGGTACATTTGCTAATTGCAATTGCCAACAACTTGATTGTTTGAAAGATTTAACATAGATTGTCATGTTATGTTGCATGTCTGGGATTGACATCCAATGGTATGCTTGTACTTGTAAAACTTGGAGAACTGTGGGAGAGCCGCATGTATATGTAATTTATTGTAGCAGATGTGTGAATGCAGATGAGGCGGATGACTTCTTTCGTGGGCTGTTTATGATGGATGTGGAACATGGTTTCCGTGTGTCTACGATGAGAGCTTGTTAGTCAGCTATTGTGTTGGGCATGCTTCAGGTCCCTAGATTGAGTCCACAGGACAGGAGGGAAACGACAGATGAAAACACCGCGTCTACAGTCCGCAACCCCTAGATCTGTGCGCGAATAAGTGCTCTCCGGGGCAAGCTTTCGACAGCAGGCTGGTTCCCAAAGTGCACCATTCTGCAGATACAGCAACTCCCAAGGAAGTTGAGAGGCGAAGCTGCTCTTCACCATTGGAGTTGCTTTGCGGGTATTGAACTTGCTTTCAGACTATTCAAACTGCTTTGCGACTATTGGACAAGCGAGGCTTTGCATGTACTGGTGTTGCGACTATTCAACTTGCTTTGCAAATTCAACGCATGACAGAACAGACTACCATGCAAGGTACACGGGTGGGCAAGCAATTGTGGCAGAGAAGTTTGTGGCGCGATGTTGCGTATTGGACTTGCGACCATGCAAACTGCTTTGCAAGTTTAACGCTTATACCGGGATAGCAACTGTTCATCGAGGGCAGAGCAGTTACAAAGTTGCAAGCAACAAGGTGAAGAAGAAGAACCATCCCCTGCGATGGAATCGAGCACTAGTCGCTTAGACTTCAGAGTACTGTATTGACCGGCTTATGTGACCGGCTTTCTTGGGAAATGTGACGATTTGAAAAACAGCACCACCTACACGATTTCGCGTAAGTATCGCATAGGTCTGTCACCCATAGGGGGCCGACCAACGAGGCTCCTGCAGCATTGCGAGGACCAGGGGGGTGCGTTGTTCGAAACGAGAACGAGGCTTCTCCAGCTACTTTCAAATTGGCTTGAAATGGTTGTAATGCGCATCCACCCCTCTGTCCCTGCCCCTCGCTGCGAGCGAATCTGATTTGCCACGCTATGACGAGGCATTGAAGGGCCTGGCCGGGTTGTGAACCGCGATGGTAGCTTGTCCAGTTGAGGTAGGAGACCGCTCCCCACCAGCGTAAGACGGGCTCCCTTAACACCACGCCCCACCAGGCGTTATCATTGCCTTTTTTACATCCTCTGTGACTTCATCCTGTGAAGTCCAGGTACTTGAACTTGAACATAGTTACGGTCATAGCTTCAAGCAGCAATTCGGCTGCACGCCGTCTTCGGCAGTAAAAAATGAATTAATACTAGACAAATGTAAGCGCGAACAATCACTCCACTCAGTCCAGCTACGGGGGGGGGTGGGAGGCAGGGGTGTGTGTGTGGGGGGGGGGGAGCGCACCAATTAATTTCAAACCAATTTGGCAATAGCTGGGGAAGCCTCGTTCACGTTTCGAACAGCGAGTCATGTCATCAATTCATTATCTAATATCATATGATGCCGGCAGTCTGACTAGGCCAAAGTTACCATTATATACAATATCATACTCACCTTGGGCCAACATCATATGATATGCCGATCCCTAAATATAATGAGTTTGATTGCAAGGTCGATCAGCCTTCAGGCTGCTCACCGTACGCGGGCATATTACACGTGTCAAGAAACCGAAACGTAACAATTCCCACAATCCCACGGGGTGGGGTGGGGTGTGTGTGGGCGTGTGTGTGGGAGGGGGGGGGGGGGGGGGGGGGGGGGGGGGGGGGGCTTGGAATTTATAGGCGTTTATTTTGTATCGACAGGACGACGGTGCGCAGCTCAGAGTTGGCTGATAACTGTATTTTTGTATAGGCCATGTATGTACCGGTGTGTATGTTACAGTCCAGGGGTAAGCGAAATTGGCTAAAAGGCCTTGCCCGACCTTGATAGGAAGGGCTTATAAAGAAAAATTATTGACGAAAAAAGCACTGTTAGGCCATGTAACGTTTTGAGTCACTTCTTTATATGCTTAATCACTTTTAACAGTTATGACATCCCGCGAAACGCCAAGTTCTCGTAACCAGGCGCTAGGGGGGGGAGTCAAGGCGTCTGGGGGGGTCAAGGGTCCAAGGCGCCAGTGGGGGGGGGGGGCAGCGATATTCCTAACCACGATATATCACGCACCCGCGATATATAATGTGTATTCCCGTTTTGGTCCATCGCACCCCCAGGTGTGGGTGATGTTTCCAGGTTCCCAAATGCTATTCTTGGGCATCGGGCGCCACGATGTTTAATGTTTCCACCTTCTCAAATGCTACAACCTGGGCCTCGGGCGCCACAATTTTAATGTTTCCATCTTGTAAAATGCTACACCTGGCATCGGGTGCCCGATTTTTAATGTTTATGCTCAAATCCTTAGGAATATCACTGAGGGGGGGGGGGGGGGGGGGGGGGGGGGGGGGGGTCTTATAAATAGTAGGGGGCCCTGGCGGGTCCCCTGGAGGTCGGCCCCGGGGTGGGGTATGGTACACAATGGCGTCTGTGTTTGTAGTTCAGTTGTATAAAATTGTTACATTTCTTATTGAATGTTGAAAAATATGACAAAGTTGTCCACGTGGGTATGCCAAGTTGATACGACGTGCAGCGAGATACGGTACATTTGCTAATTGCAATTGCCAACAACTTGATTGTTTGAAAGATTTAACATAGATTGTCATGTTATGTTGCATGTCTGGGATTGACATCCAATGGTATGCTTGTACTTGTAAAACTTGGAGAACTGTGGGAGAGCCGCATGTATATGTAATTTATTGTAGCAGATGTGTGAATGCAGATGAGGCGGATGACTTCTTTCGTGGGCTGTTTATGATGGATGTGGAACATGGTTTCCGTGTGTCTACGATGAGAGCTTGTTAGTCAGCTATTGTGTTGGGCATGCTTCAGGTCCCTAGATTGAGTCCACAGGACAGGAGGGAAACGACAGATGAAAACACCGCGTCTACAGTCCGCAACCCCTAGATCTGTGCGCGAATAAGTGCTCTCCGGGGCAAGCTTTCGACAGCAGGCTGGTTCCCAAAGTGCACCATTCTGCAGATACAGCAACTCCCAAGGAAGTTGAGAGGCGAAGCTGCTCTTCACCATTGGAGTTGCTTTGCGGGTATTGAACTTGCTTTCAGACTATTCAAACTGCTTTGCGACTATTGGACAAGCGAGGCTTTGCATGTACTGGTGTTGCGACTATTCAACTTGCTTTGCAAATTCAACGCATGACAGAAACGACTACCATGCAAGGTACACGGGTGGGCAAGCAATTGTGGCAGAGAAGTTGTGGCGCGATGTGTGCGTATTGGACTTGCGACCATGCAAACTGCTTTGCAAGTTTAACGCTTATACCGGGATAGCAACTGTCATCGAGGGCAGAGCAGTTACAAAGTTGCAAGCAACAAGGTGAAGAAGAAGAACCATCCCCTGCGATGGAATCGAGCACTAGTCGCTTAGACTTCAGAGTACTGTATTGACCGGCTTATGTGACCGGCTTTCTTGGGAAATGTGACGATTTGAAAAAACAGCACCACCTACACGATTTCGCGTAAGTATCGCATAGGTCTGTCACCCATAGGGGGCCGACCAACGAGGCTCCTGCAGCATTGCGAGGACCAGGGGGGTGCGTTGTTCGAAACGAGAACGAGGCTTCTCCAGCTACTTTCAAATTGGCTTGAAATGGTGTAATGCGCTCCACCCCTCTGTCCCTGCCCCTCGCTGCGAGCGAATCTGATTTGCCACGCTATGACGAGGCATTGAAGGGCCTGGCCGGGTTGTGAACCGCGATGGTAGCTTGTCCAGTTGAGGTAGGAGACCGCTCCCCACCAGCGTAAGACGGGCTCCCTTAACACCACGCCCCACCAGGCGTTATCATTGCCTTTTTTACATCCTCTGTGACTTCATCCTGTGAAGTCCAGGTACTTGAACTTGAACATAGTTACGGTTCATAGCTTCAAGCAGCAATTCGGCTGCACGCCGTCTTCGGCAGTAAAAAATGAATTAATACTAGACAAATGTAAGCGCGAACAATCACTCCACTCAGTCCAGCTACGGGGTGGGGGTGGGAGGCAGGGGTGTGTGTGGGGGGGGGGGGAGCGCACCAATTAATTTCAAACCAATTTGGCAATAGCTGGGGAAGCCTCGTTCACGTTTCGAACAGCGAGTCATGTCATCAATTCATTATCTAATATCATATGATGCCGGCAGTCTGACTAGGCCAAAGTTACCATTATATACAATATCATACTCACCTTTGGCCAACATCATATGATATGCCGATCCCTAAATATAATGAGTTTGATTGCAAGGTCATTGGTCGATCAGCTATCAGCTTGAAATCACTCCGGTAGAGTGGACAGTAGATTAAAGCAGCGGAACAGACGCACCAATCTATACACGGAGACAAGGATAACGTTACAGACACAGGAGACCCATAAAGGGGCACCTGTGGTGAAAGGAGGCGGTAGACAGGAACCTAACAGGGTACAGATCAGACCGGAGACGTAGGTGACAGGAAGCTGCCACTGAGTCATCTCAAGATGACTCAGTCCCACGGGAAGCTGGCTCAGGAGAGCCGATAGTTCTAAGGGAGTACATAAGTAGTCACCAAGTCATAAAACGCGTGAGAGCACCGCTATACATGCTGATACTCCACCTATGACACAGGTGACATACAATAGTACTACTCCACCTATGGCACTGGTGACATAGAACTATATGTAACAAATAAAAAAAAAAAATCAAAGATCTCCGAAAAAAAAAATCGAGAGAAACTTCAAATGAAACCCGAAGGGTTGTAAGGGAAGGTATGAAGCAAGGCAAAGAACCAAATTTGCCAAGTGGATATAAGAGGACAACTAAATATCAAAGTCGGGTAACAACGGTATAGAAACCCGATCCGGGAATAGGAACCTAATGCCAATCAATGATAACTTAAAGAAACTCTAAATGTAACCAAAGAAACCCTAAAATGTAACCAAAAATTCCAGAATACATGTAACCAAAATTCTAGAATACATGTAACCAAAAAAAAATTGGTTTAAGGAGAAGCAGTCATTCCAAACATGCGAATGAAACGCCAGAACACCATAGGATCAAGGGGCTTGGTGAAGGGGTCAGCACAGTTGTCCTTAGTGTAACATAGGCAACATCCACCTGGCCATCCTCCACCAGCTCCTGGATATAGTGATGGATGACATCAATGTGCTTGTTGCGAGGGAGCAGCTGACAGTCATTGGCCCAGCTCAAGGACCCCAAGTTGTCACCCTGAATGGTGACCAGGTCACAAGGCAGCCCTAGATCAATTCTCAACTTTTTCAACCATTGCACCTCCCTGGCAGTCTGAGACAGGGCCTGATACTCAGCCTCACTGGAGCTAACAGCAACAGTGGGTTGCCTTTTGCTCATCCAGTTCACAAGGCAGCCTCCAGCAAGCACAGCATAGCCAGTCTGAGATCTCCTGTCAGACCCATCATCAGCAAAGGATGAGTCACTAAAGACAGTAAAAGAGAAACCAGGGCTGTGAGTGTAAGTGAGGCCCAGATGGGAATGTTCTCTCAAATACAAAAGCAAGCGCTTGGCTGCAGCCCACAGGGGGGGCAGTGGGTTGAGCAGAAAACCTGGACAGGTAGCTAACAGCAAAAGAAATATCAGGCCTTGTGCAGGTAGCCAGGTACAGCAAAGCCCCCACAAGAGAGAGGTACTGGCTGTTAGAGGCCAGAGGTTCTCCAGGAGGATCAGTGACAGTGCACTTGGACATGGGAACTGAAAACTTGGGCTTGGTAGCAGCAGTGAGACCAAACTGCTCCACCAGCTCAACAATGTAGGAGTGCTGGGAGAGGTCGATCTTAACACACCTGCCATCAGAATCAAGTGTACAAGTCATGTCCAATGAAAGGAACTGGACAGGTACACCCATTTCCTTGACTTCCCACCCAGCTGCTTCCATAGCCTTGATCAGCAAGGCATACCTATGCAGCTCACTAAAAGCACAGATAAAGTCATCTACATAGGTCAGGACATAGCTCCACCCACCAGTAGAATCCCTCCTGAAATACAGAGCAGGTTCAGCTTTGCCACATGGTAAAACCGTGGGCAACCAAAACCTGCTTTACATCTTTGCTCCAAGCCCTGGGTGCCTGCTTCAAACCATAAAGAGATTTAATTAGCTTGCACACAAGGGGAACATTGTCAGGACCAAGTTCATGAAAGCCCTCAGGCTGGTAACAGAACAGGTCCAGACCAGGTTCCAGCTTGGCATTCAAGAATGCAGTCTTGATGTCCAGCTGCCTCACAAACATCTTCCTATGAGTGATGGCAGCAAGGAGCACACGAAGACCTGCTTTAGAGGAGACGGGGGGCATATACATCATGGTAGTCCAGCCCAGGACGTTGCAGAAAACCACGAACTACAAAACGAGCTTTAAAACCGCAAAGAACCATCAGCCCCATGTTTCTTGACAAATAACCATCTGCCAGATAGAATCCTCTGCCTAGGAGGCTGTGGAGTGAGGACCCAAGTGCCATGAGCATGGAGGGAGGCCATCTCATCCTTCATAGCCTGCAGCCAGAGATCTCTGTCAGGGTTGGTAGGTAACATTGCAGCTTTATACGAGAGTTCAGTAGAGGTAGAAATAAAAGCCCCCACGTACAAGCAGTGTACTTGTACATGGGCAGCGGGGGATTATCAGCAGTATCAGCAGTAACCGGTAATAAAGCCCCCAGCGCAGCACTCATGCGTGGTTGAGAACAAGGCCGGCCTCCTTTGCCTCTAAATCGTCGAAGCCTGGGTACACTGGAACACCCCAGCCATACGCAGTATCTTGACCCGGACCAGTGTTCGAGGTCATCACTCACATCATCTGTGACGGCCACATCGTCGCAATGCCTGGGTCCGGTATAAACCACCAGGTATAGCAGGGGGTGAAGTGATCAACAACTCCCGCGAGCTATCCGAATTAGGTGGACGGGGGGTGGCGACTAGTGGGCAGTGACCTGTACTAGGTTCCACTATGCCCCGAGGCTGTCCTAATCCTACGACTTCCCCGACGAAACGTGGCGCAGAGGAAGGCCCGGCGACCCCCCTGAGATTCGAATAAATTAGAGCTTGAAGGAACATCAGACTCCCCTGGCCCAATGCCGCCGCACGCGATACAGCACCATCATTACCTGCCTGGGACGCATCGTCATCCCATGACCAGTAAAGCGGTCAACAATCGGGGTTGGTAAAGGGCCCAGGACATTGTCAGTAGTATCAAGCCCTTACCGATGATTGCGGCAGGGGTGCGAGAAAAATACTGAGATCCATCATAGGGAAAGAGCCCAGGGATACAGTTATAGCTAAACTGTTCATAGAAGAGCACATCACGACTCTCTACCACCTGGCGCAACTTCGGAACCCAAACAAAATAACCCTTACTCACCAGAGAATACCCAACCAGTCTACCAGATAACGCCCTTTCGTCAAGCTTATTGCGCTTCTTCCCATTCACTAAGGTAACATAGCATGGGCACCCGAACACGCGCAATAACGATACATCAGGTAGAACCCCAAAGAACAACTCATAAGGAGTCTTGTCACCCTGATAGGCAGCCGGTTGCGTAGGTAACACGCGGCGAGGAAGGCATAGGGCCAGAAGGACTTAGTGAGCTTAGACTCCAAGTGAATGCTCCTAGCTACGTTCTGAAGGACCCCATTGTACCGTTCCACAGTCGCATTCTGCTGAGCAGTGTAAGCCATGGACAATTCATGCACAGCACCAACCGATTCTAACCAATCCTCGAACCACTTCACTATAAATTCCTTAGCCCTGTCAGACCTAAGACACTTGAAAACAAATCCATGCAGCTGAGTCATCCATCTGAGGATGGTAGTTTTGAACTGCTAAGGAGCTTCATCCCTGGTTCTCAAGCACAAGACCTCAGCATAGCCAGAGTATTGGTCAGTGAGACACAGAACATAAAACTCCCCACGCAAGCCCCTAATACTAAATGGCCCCATGATGTCCAAGTGAAGGCGTTGTAATGGGGCACGGATCCTAGTTTTGCTTTCTTTAGGAAAAGGGATACGTTTTCCCTTTGCCTTCTGACAAGCATCACATGGGATCTAGACAGTCTTTGCACCTGTTGGAGAGTGAGGGGTAAGTTCTGAACCAAACCCTTCCTTACAAGGTTGTGCATGGCATCATAGCCAGGGTGACCCAGCCGCCTATGCCACAACCATTCAGGAGTGGTAGGGATCACAACTCCACCATCCTCATCAACATCAAGAGCAAAAGCTGGATAATCTTCAGCACCATACAAACGGCCACGAGGGGGTGTGACAAGGCCTACATGCAACTTGTACACACCATCACTGGAGGCAGGGAAAGACCACAGAACAGAAGAGCCCTGTGTGGCAGTACAACTAAGACTATCAAAAGAAATCTTGCAGTTGTGAGCATGGGCAACAGCATTTACTGACATGAGGTTCACCGGACAGTGTGGGATGTAGAGAACATTGGTTAAAGTGATTGGTGTTGGTAACCAATCACTACATAACACAATAGAACCCTGACCCACAGACCGTTGAACCACACCATCACCAAATTTAACTGCTGGCCCAGTCTCAGAAGCATGAAACACAGTGAACAAGAATATCACCTGTGATTGACATCCCAGCTCCAGAATCAAACATGCCAGACACCCTCAGACAGGCTCGGGCTGCAGACATTTGAAAATTTCGCAGTGCAAGAGAAAAGGACAGAGCGTACCTCCTATTTCTTGTCCAAAGCATACCCATCAATCTGAGCCTGCAAGGAGGCCAGCTGCCGCGGAGTAAGCACACCTGGAAGGGCCAAGGCTATGGGCACCGGATTGGTAACCGGTGCACCAGGCTTGGTCTTACGCAGGTGCGGATGCCTTCGTGAAACAGCGATCCTCCGAGTGGGTCGTCTTGCTGAGGCATGGGCCCCAAGTGCAATCCAGACGTCGCTTGTTGGAACCAGAACCCTGAGAACCAGATCCCTGCCCACGCTGAAAACGGCAGCAATTGGCAGGAACCTGGGGAGCGTCCCGGGACCAACCAGGATGCCTGGAGTCGGACCTGGGGAGAGCATGTTCAAAATGTCGAGAGACCGATATGCCTCCAGGACAAGACCAGTAATCTACAGTCTGTCTGTTAGCCAACATCATACCGTACTGGATCCGCAGCGATTCAAATCGGATCAAACGGATCCCATTCACAATGGTTTTCCATGGCGTGGCGCTGAGTGACCGGATGTCCAGCACTGCGGAGGTCAGTGCACAGACTGCGAACCATGCGAAAAGAAATCATCGACCGGTCAGAAGGGCCCCATGTGCGCATTATGAAGTTCGATACGCATGAGAGGGACTCTAGAGGCAAGGGCATCAGACTGCGTCTTCCGGATATCCAAAGGATATCCCGAGGGGTGGCAAAGTCCTGGATACCTTGACCATATCGTCCTCCATGTTCGCGAGCATCATAGTTAAACACATGAACTCCTGACGTTCGAGAGGCAGTGCACTGAACCCGAACAGTGCAGGATCAAACCGAGACTCACCATGAATGAGGGTATTAGACCCAGCTCCAATCGCAGAAGGGACAGGAGCCAAGGACCTACGAATGTCCATGAAATACTCCGCAGCAAGACCAGCGTCAAGAGCGCGCTGGTCGTCTATGTTCCTAATCACAGGAATGGACCTCGCAAACACTCATAAGCAGCTCGAAATCTGGGCTAACAGGACACAGAGGGACAGGCACTCGCACAAACTGATAACCAAGCTTCTCGTGATCACTACGGCCTCGTACCACCAAAGGAAACACCATGATCTGGGGGATACAGAATCCCAGAAGTGACTGGACCAAGAAAAGAACGACACCTGGTACCCAAGCTCAGAGAAAAGCCATCACTCGGCGATTGCCTCAGCTTCACACTAACATTTGCCATTGTAGCCTGCATATCCATCCGGACCGTACAAGAGCGGTTCAAGGACTCACCATCCCGTCGATCCTGGTTGATCAGGCGGTAGTCCCGCAAGTTCAAAGTCGGAGGAGATCCATCAGTTGAGCAGATGCTCCCAAGATTCGCATGACCGCGTATATAGCATAGGAGGAGGGCCAGGGGCAGGAGGCAGCTCCACCGGCGGAGGCGGAGGGGGTTCCAGGGAGGCACCAGCAGCAGAGGTGCGTGCAGAGGAAACAGCAGCCTCGCGAGAGCGAGTGTGGTAGCCAGGGAGGCCACGCTCCATGGGGGCAGATGCAGAGGAAAAGAAGCAAAGCCCTTCAAGGAAAGTGGGCTTAGCCACCTCCGGGTAAGCCGGGGGAACAGGCTCAAAGGGAGGCGCCGACGAAGGCTGAGGCTGATACACAGGCGAAAGCTCTCGATTAGGCATCTGCTGATCAGCAGGCTCATACACCGGCGAGACAGCGGAAGTCTCAAAGACACGAGTGGCAGCAGCAGATGGAGTCACGCCACCGAAGTCAGCACTCGTAGCACTCTTCAAGTCCTCCTCATCATCAGTAGTAGTAGAGTAGTCTTCATCATAATTGAAAGGGACGAAAGGAGGCTGCGGGTCTGATGCACAACGGATGATCTGTGTCTGTACACAAACACAGCTTCATCAGGACATCCTCAACATCAGAGGAAAGGCGTCGAACATTGAGAGAAGGAACCGTAAAGTTGGAGGATTGACCGGGGGGGTTACTTCCTTGATGGCGGAAGGATCCTCCTCTCCGGCAGCAGAGGGCCGCTGGCGCACAGTCGTCTAGCCAATCCAGAGGAACCTTCACCCCCGTTGGGAGGATTCGGTCGCATCCATTGCTCACAATGACACTGCGGATCCCACGAGCCCATGAAACACCATTAAGTTTGGTAAGTTTCACAAAGCCGGCAGGAGGCCCTCGCGGAAGTTGCATTATCAAAGCAGTGGGTAGTGATGAGGAGCCCAGTAACCTATCAGCTTGAAATCACTCCGGTAGAGTGGACAGTAGATTAAAGCAGCGGAACAGACGCACCAATCTATACACGGAGACAAGGATAACGTTACAGACACAGGAGACCCATAAAGGGGCACCTGTGGTGAAAGGAGGCGGTAGACAGGAACCTAACAGGGTACAGATCAGACCGGAGACGTAGGTGACAGGAAGCTGCCACTGAGTCATCTCAAGATGACTCAGTCCCACGGGAAGCTGGCTCAGGAGAGCCGATAGTTCTAAGGGAGTACATAAGTAGTCACCAAGTCATAAAACGCGTGAGAGCACCGCTATACATGCTGATATCAGCCTTCAGGCTGCTCACCGTACGCGGGCATATTACACGTGTCAAGAAACCGAAACGTAACAATTCCCACAATCCCACGGGGTGGGGTGGGGTGTGTGTGGGCGTGTGTGTGGGAGGGGGGGGGGGGGGGGGGGGGGGGGGGGGGGGGGGGGCTTGGAATTTATAGGCGTTTATTTTGTATCGACAGGACGACGGTGCGCAGCTCAGAGTTGGCTGATAACTGTTTTTTTGTATAGGCCATGTATGTACCGGTGTGTATGTTACAGTCCAGGGGGTAAGCGAAATTGGCTAAAAGGCCTGCCCCGACCTTGATAGGAAGGGCTTATAAAGAAAAAGTATTGACGAAAAAAAGCACTGTTAGGCCATGTAACGTTTTGAGTCACTTCTTTATATGCTTAATCACTTTTAACAGTTATGACATCCCGCGAAACGCCAAGTTCTCGTAACCAGGCGCTAGGGGGGGGAGTCAAGGCGTCTGGGGGGGGTCAAGGGTCCAAGGCGCCAGGGGGGGGGGGGCAGCGATATTCCTAACCACGATATATCACGCACCCGCGATATATAATGTGTATTCCCGTTTTGGTCCATCGCACCCCCAGGTGTGGGTGATGTTTCCAGGTTCCCAAATGCTACTCTTGGGCATCGGGCGCCACGATGTTTAATGTTTCCACCTTCTCAAATGCTACACCTGGGCCTCGGGCGCCACAATTTTTAATGTTTCCATCTTGTAAAATGCTACACCTGGGCATCGGGTGCCCGATTTTTAATGTTTATGCTCAAATCCTTAGGAATATCACTGAGGGGGGGGGGGGGGGGGGGGGGGGGGGGGGAGGGGGGGGGGGGGGGGGGGGGGGTCTTATAAATAGTACTCGGGGGGGGGGGGGGGGGGGTCTTATAGGGGGTCTTATTACACGGGGGGGGGGGGGGAGGGAGGGGGGTCTTTAGGGGTTTATTAAATAGTAGGGGGCTGGCGGGGTCCCCGGATGGGCGGCCCAGGGGGTGGGGTTATGGTACTAGTTTGGGGTGGGGTCTGGTTTATTGGTATGGGTACACAAAATGGCTACGCCCCGGGGGTGGGGTTTGATGGTACACAATGGCTCTGTTTTGTGTTCAGTTGTATAAAATTTACATTTCTTATTTGGAATGTTGTTGAAAAATATTGACAAAGTTTTAGTTGTCCACACGTGGGTTATGCCAAGTGATGTACGACGTGACAGCGAGATAAGGTCAATTGATTGATTCTGTGTGCAGCTGAGATGGAATACGGTTGACATTTGGCTAATTGCAATTCCAACAACTGATCGTTTGAAAGATTTTTAACATTAGATTGTCCTGTGTGTTGCATGTCTGGGCTTGACATCAATGGGCTGCTTGTACTTGTAAAACTTGGGAACTGTGTGGAGAAGCGAATATGGTATATGTAATTTATTGTAGCAGATGTGTGAATGCAGATGAGGCGGATGATGACTCTCGGGGCTGTTATGATGTGGATGTGAACATGGTTTCCGTTTGTCTGTGTCTACGATTTGAGAGATTGTTAGCAGCTATGGTTGGGAATGCTTAAGGGTCCTAGATTTGAGGTCCACAGGGACAGGAGGGAAACGACAGAATGAAAACCACCCGGCTACAGTCGCAATCCCACTTCGATCTGGTGCGCGAATAAGTTGCTCTACCGGGGCAAAGGTTTCGGACAGCAGGCTGGTTCCCAAGTGCACCATTTGCAAGATACAGAAACTCCCAAGGAGTGAGAGGCGAAGCTGACTCTGATCTTCACCATTGGAGTTTTGATTTGCGGGTATGGGTATTGAACTTGCTTCAGACTATTCAAAACTGCTTTGCGACCTATTGACAAGCGAGGCTTTGGGGGGCATGTACTGTGTTTGCGACCTATTCAAAAGGCTTGCAAATTCAACGCATGACAGAACAGATACTACATGCAAGGTAACGGGGGAGTGGGCAAGCAATTGTGGCAGAGAAGTTGTGGCGCGATGTTGCGTATTGGACTTGCGACCATGCAAACTGCTTTGCAAGTTTAACGCTTATACCGGGATAGCAACTGTTCATCGAGGGCAGAGCAGTTACAAAGTTGCAAGCAACAAGGTGAAGAAGAAGAACCATCCCCTGCGATGGAATCGAGCACTAGTCGCTTAGACTTCAGAGTACTGTATTGACCGGCTTATGTGACCGGCTTTCTTGGGAAATGTGACGATTTGAAAAAACAGCACCACCTACACGATTTCGCGTAAGTATCGCATAGGTCTGTCACCCATAGGGGGCCGACCAACGAGGCTCCTGCAGCATTGCGAGGACCAGGGGGGTGCGTTGTTCGAAACGAGAAAACGAGGTTTCTCCAGCTACTTTCAAATGGCTTTGAAAATGGGTATTGTTAATGCGCGCCACCTCTGTCCTGCCCCTCGCTGCGAGCGAATCTGATTTGCCACGCTATGACGAGGCATTGAAGGGCCTGGCCGGGTTGTGAACCGCGATGGTAGCTTGTCCAGTTGAGGTAGGAGACCGCTCCCCACCAGCGTAAGACGGGCTCCCTTAACACCACGCCCCACCAGGCGTTATCATTGCCTTTTTTACATCCTCTGTGACTTCATCCTGTCTGAAGTCCAGGTACTTGAACTTGAACATAGTTACGGTTCATAGCTTCAAGCAGCAATTCGGCTGCACGCCGTCTTCGGCAGTAAAAAATGAATTAATACTAGACAAATGTAAGCGCGAACAATCACTCCACTCAGTCCAGCTACGGGGTGGGGGTGGGAGGCAGGGGTGTGTGTGTGGGGGGGGGGGAGCGCACAATTAATTTCAAACCCTTTGGCAATAGCTGGGGAAGCCTCGTTCACGTTTCGAACAGCGAGTCAAGTGTCATCAATTCATTATCTAATATCATATGATGCCGGCAGTCTGACTAGGCCAAAGTTACCATTATATACAATATCATACTCACCTTTGGCCAACATCATATGATATGCCGATCCCTAAATATAATGAGTTTGATTGCAAGGTCATTGGTCGATCAGCCTTCAGGCTGCTCACCGTACGCGGGCATATTACACGTGTCAAGAAACCGAAACGTAACAATTCCCACAATCCCACGGGGTCTGGGTGGGGGGTGTGTGGGCGTGTGAGTGTTGTGTGGAGGGGGGGGGGGGGGGGGGGCGGGGGGGGCTTGGGAATTAAGGCGTGTATTTGTTATCGGGACAGGACGACGGTGCGCAGCTCAGAGTTGGCTGATAACTGTTTTTTTGTATAGGCCATGTATGTACCGGTGTGTATGTTACAGTCCAGGGGAAGCGAAATTGGCTAAAAGGCCTTGCCCAACCTTGATAGGAAGGGCTTATAAAGAAAAAGTATTGACGAAAAAAGCACTGTTAGGCCATGTAACGTTTTGAGTCACTTCTTTATATGCTTAATCACTTTTAACAGTTATGACATCCCGCGAAACGCCAAGTTCTCGTCACAAGCGTAGGGGGCGGGACGTCAAGGCGTCGGGGGGGGTCAAGGGTCCAAGGCGCCAGGGGGGGGGGGGTGGGGGGGGGGTCCAAGCGTAGGGGAAAGGGTTCAAGGCGCCAAGAGGGGGGGGGGGGGGGGGGGGGGGGTGGGTGGGTCAGGGTCGGGGTCAATGGCGCCAAAGGTGCGTGCAAAGGCGCACAGGGGGGGGTCAAGCGACTCTACTCCGGTCAAGGCGATAGGGGTGGGGGTGGGGGGGAGGGGGTAAAGGTGGCGGGGGGTGGTGGGGAGTCAAAGGTGTCGCGGGGAAGGGGGGTCAGTTCAAGGTGTCTGACTAGGGAGGCGGTGGGGGGGGGGGGGGGGGGGGGGGGGGGTGGGGGGGGGGGGGGGCGGGTCGGGGGGGGGGGGGGGGGTAATGGGGGGGGTGTCGGGGGGGGGGGGGGGGGGGGGGGGGGGTCAAGGGTCGGGTCGTCAGGGGTCAGGGGGGGGGGTGTGGGGGGTGGGCGGGCGGGGGGGGGAGGGGGCCCAAGGGGGGGGGGGGGGGGGGGGGAAAGGGGGGGGGCAAGGAGCAGTCAGGGATGCCTCAAGGGGGGGGGGCGGGTCAAGGCCGCAAGGGGGGGTGGGGGGTGGTAGGCGCAAGGGGGGTCCAAGCGCCAGGGGGGGGTCCAGGCGCTCGCACTTCGCGCTAGGGGTTAAGGAGGTTTGGGTTTCGGGGAAAAGAAGAGACCAAACAGCACCCAACGCGAGACTGCCAGGTGAGGAGGGCAGACTGTGCATATGGCGGGGGGCGGGTGTGGTGCGGTAGTGGCGGGGGTGGTGGGTTCGGATGGAGGGTGGTGGGGTAGGGGTAGTGCCCGAGATGGAAATATGGAATGAGGAACTTGAGTATATATTTACACAGCTTTAGCCAGCAATTCAACTGCTCGCCGACTTAGCGACTGAGGAAAAGGAGGAAAAAATACCATTTTTCCAGTTTTCTGAATTAGGTAATAAGTTGAAGTTGAAGAAAAAGAGGTTTTGAAGTGAAGGAAGAAGAAAAAGGGTTTCTCCGCTCCCCAACCGGGCCATGCCATAATTAAAACAAAATTCATCAGCTGTATATGATGGTGTTTCAGCTGTAATGATTGGGTCAGGGACAGCTTGAAACTGGTCTTCTTGCAAGCAAAAGGCCAACAGCCTTTTCTAACACTCCTATTCTAAGGCAAAACAAGACCAAGCTTGCTTTGACCTCATCGTTAGTACGCTCCCTGGTTTCTGTTGGTATGGCACAGGGGGATTGGGGATTTGATTTGGACCAAGCCAGGGACCATGGCAGTGAGTGATAAGCCAAGCGCGCGAAGGCGCAGAACTGACCTTAACAGTGTAATGCCAGAGCAGTGACAGACGGGCTAGTGAAGTGGACAGCCAAAGCCAGTGGCAGACTGGCAGTGACAGCCAAGCCAATGACAGACTGGCAGTGACTGCCAAGTCAGTGACAGCCAAGCTAGTGACTGACTGGCAGTGATAGCCAAGCCAGTGGCAGACAGGCATTGACTGCCAAGCCAGTGACAGACTGGCAGTGACTGCCAAGCCAGTGACAGACTGGCAGTGATTGCCAAGCGAGTGGCAGACTGGCAGTGACTGCCAAGCCAGTGACAGACTGGCAGTGACTGCCAAGCCAGTGGCTGACTGGCAGCGAGGAAGAATGCATTGGAGAGAATGTCTCATTATAATGAAGTAATACAAAAAAATAAAGGAGCATGAGGTTTGGTACACAGGATGAAAGGAAAATCATATGATGCTGACCAAAGACGAGTATGATATCATATGATATCATACAAAAATCAAATGATTTAATATCATACGATATGATGCCCCTGGCCAAAGTTACCTAGTCAGACGGCCGGCATCATATGATATCATATGATGACATGATATCATATGATATCATATTGCCGATCCCTAGATATGATGAAAGGCAGAAATGTGCTGGTCCTTTCCAACACTCTTGTACACCCGAATGGCACTACAGGCACTACTCCTACTACCACACCACCAGCTACATATGATGAAAGGCAGAAATGTGCTGGTCCTTTCCAACACTCTTGTACACCCGAATGGCAGTACAGGAACTATTCCTACTACCACACCACCAGCTACATATGATGAGAGGGAGAACATGTGCTGGTTCCTTTCTGGTTATCGCTTTTTTCTGGCCAACTTACTCTTCTGGTGAACGTTCTATTCGTCAACGCTTTACATGGGGTCCGGTTTCAGGCCCCCCAAATGTCGCTCATTGCCGCCATGGGGTCCGATTTCAGGCCCCTCAAATGTCGCTAGTTGCCGCCATGGGGTCCGGGTTCAGGCCCCCCGAATGTCGCTTGTTGCTCCCATGGGGACCCCCTCAGGCCCCCCGAATGTCCTTTGTTGCCTCTGTGGGCCCTCCCCAGACCCCCCAAATGTCCATTGTTGCCCTCCTCAGACCCCCCCAGGCCCTACCGTTACATGCACCTTTAATTACTCAGTTTTACCTCAGTTAAGGGTATATCTGAGGTTGAACAGGTCCTTTATCTAGTGACAACTCAGTCAAACCTCAGTTAAGGGTGTCACTGACTTTCAACATGTCCCATATCTAGTGACAACTCAGTCAAGCCTCATCTAAGGGTAAAACTGAGGCTTAGCTGACTTTCAAAAGGTCCCATATCTAGTGACAAACTCTGATATAGGCCTCAGTTAAACCTCAGTTAGGCCCCAGTTAAGCCACAGTGAAGCCCCAGTTGGGACTCTGTTCCGCCTCCGATCAGTTTCGTTCAGTTTCAGTTCAGCCTCAGCCAAGCCCCAGTAAGGCCTCAGCCAAGCCCCAGTAAGGCCCCAGCCAAGCCCCAGTAAGGCCCCAGTCAGGCCTCGGTTCAGCCTCAGTCAGGCCTCGGTTCAGCCTCAGTCAAGCCTCAGTTCAACCTGTCAAGCCACAGCTAAGCCTCGTTTCAGCCTCAGTCAAACATCAGTTAGGCCTCGGTTCAGTCTCAGTACAGTCTCAGTTCAGCCACAGCTAAGCCTCGTTTCAGCCTCAGTCAAACCTAAGTTAGGCCTCGGTTCATTCTCAGTTCAGTTTCAGTTCAGCCTCAGTCAAGCCACAGTTAAGCCTCGTTTCAGCCTCAGTCAAACCCAAGTTAGGCCTCGGTTCATTCTCAGTTCAGTTTCATTTCAGCCTCGTTTCAGCCTCAGTCGAGCACCAGTTCAGCCCCAGTTTGGCCTCAGTTCAGCCTCAATTAGGCCTCGGTTAAGGCGC
This sequence comes from Chlamydomonas sp. ICE-L, assembly GCA_013435795.1. Lineage (NCBI taxonomy): Eukaryota > Viridiplantae > Chlorophyta > Chlorophyceae > Chlamydomonadales > Chlamydomonadaceae > Chlamydomonas > Chlamydomonas sp. ICE-L. The sequence goes on along the minus strand of JACBWV010000712.1, from coordinate 20,435 downwards.
AGTTCAGTTTCAGTTGAGCCTCGGTTAGGCCTCGGTCCAGCCTCAGTCAATCCACAGCAAAGCCCCACTTAGGCCTCTGTTCAGCCTCAGTTCAGTTTCAGTTCAGTTTCAGTTCAGCCTCAGTCAGGCATTAGTTAAGCCTCAGTTAGTCCTCAGTTCAGTCTCAGTCAAGCCCCAGTTAGGTCTTGGTTCAGCCTCACTTAGGCATCGGTTCAGTCTCAGTTCAGCCTCAGTTCAGCCCCAGCGACCATGGGGAGGGCTGCACCTGCTGCGCCGCTCTAGACTAAAAGAGGGGCATGATAATGATGGACATAAGGTACATGACTCCAAAAGCAGTACAAGCCCCCCCCCCCCCCCCCTTCCTCCAAGACTTTCCTAAAATTGAGCGGCAGTACATATAGGACTCCTACTTCCTTACTACCAGTTGTGAAGTACATCCTACTACGCAGCGCTAGACTGAACGATGGGCATGAGAATACTCCGACTGACGCACTACCAGCTGCAGCAGGTGGGAGGCAGTACATGTACTGCTCCTGCTACGCTGCGCTAGACTGAACGTGAAATCACTAAACAGGTGGAGACGGGTCACTATTTATTTTTTGGGCTACGCATAGCAGCTTCTAGGCAGCTCCCTTTCCCTTTCCATGAGCCAAACCTGAAGCTAGCTAGTGTGTCTGGAAGCTGAGGTGACAAGCATTCCAATGCAGCTTCAAACATTGCGGCTGACCCAATGGCTGGCTATTGGAGCTGACGGGGAGCTGCCATGAGTAGCCCAAAAATAAAACTGTGAGACGGGTCCCTATAAAACATGTCTCTAGACCGTGATGCTGGTGCTCATAATGTTATGTCTGAATGAAGTATTGCCCTAGGACGTTGGGAAGGCCTTTTGCTTCAAAGGTATCCAAGCAGTTGCTCAGTGACTTAGATAAAGTTCAATTATTAGAGTAGACAATTGCAAACTCATCAAGGCCTCACGAGGGTATGACTACCTCAGTCCGCGAGCTCCTGCGGTTCCGATCGGCCACCCCTTTAAAATATACGAATGTGCAGTACAAGCTTTGCTCAGGAGCAGTACAAGCTTGGCTCAGGAGCAGTGATCCAGCTATCTAGAGTTCCTTGCAGTGATATACAATGGTCTAGTGGTAGACCAGATCGCTAAAGAATGAAGAGTCAGGGGTCCGACTCCCCCTTCGGTCGCTCTTGGCGTTGCAGGTCGTCGTCAACCGCGATGGTAGCTTGTCCAGTTGAGGTAGGAGACCGCTCCCCACCCGCGTACGACGGGCTCCCTTAACACCACGCCCAACCAGGCGTTATCATAACCTTGCCTCCTGCAGCTGATCATAATCTATCATCATCTTGCCTCCCTTGTGATCTAGCTATCTAGAGTTCTGAGGAGTTTCACATGCAGCTCACGAATTGCATCGCCCTTGAAAATCCAGGGCCAAAGATCGGGTTTGGCTGAAGCTGGAACCCCACGCCCCCATTTAACACTGAGGACAGCCGACTACCACACTACCAGCTGCAACTGGTGGGAGGCAGTACATGCACTGCGCCCGCAACACTGCAGTAGACTGAACGATGGGCATTATAATAATCCGACTACCCCACTACCAGCTGCTGCAGGTGGGAGGCAGTACATGTACTGCTCCTGCTACACTGCAGTAGACTGAAAGACAGGCATGATAATGCTCTGACTACCACACTACCAGCTGCATCTGGTGGGAGGCAGTACATGTACTGCTCCTGCTAAACTGCAGTAGACTGAAAGACAGACCTGATAACGCTCTGACTACCCCACCACCAGCTGCATCTGGTGGGAGGCAGTACATGTACTGCTCCTGCTACATTGCAGTAGACTGAAAGACAGGCATGGTAATACTCTGACTACCCCACCACCAGCTGCTGCAGGTGGGAGGCAGTACATGTACTGCTCCTGCTACACTGCAGCAGACTGAAAGACAGGCCTGATAACGCTCTGACCACCACACTACCAGCTGCATCTGGTGGGAGGCAGTACATGTACTGCTCCTGCTACACTGCAGTAGACTGAAAGACAGGCCTGATAACGCTCTGACTACCACACTACCAGCTGCATCTGGTGGGAGGCAGTACGTGTACTGCTCCTGGTACACTGCAGCAGACTGAAAGACAGGCATGATAATGCTCTGACTACCACACTACCAGCTGCATCTGGTGGGAGGCAGTACATGTACTGCTCCTGCTACACTGCAGTAGACTGAAAGACAGGCATGGTAATGCTCTGACTACCCCACCACCAGCTGCTGCAGGTGGGAGGCAGTACATGTACTGCTCCTGCTACATTGCAGTAGACTGAAAGACAGGCATGGTAATACTCTGACTACCCCACCACCAGCTGCTGCAGGTGGGAGGCAGTACATGTACTGCTCCTGCTACATTGCAGTAGACTGAAAGACAGGCATGGTAATACTCTGACTACCCCACCACCAGCTGCTGCAGGTGGGAGGCAGTACATGTACTGCTCCTGCTACACTGCAGTAGATTGAAAGACAGGCATGGTAATGATCCGACTACCACACTACCAGCTGCTGCAGGTGGGAGGCAGTACATGTACTGCTCCTGCTACATTGCAGTAGACTGAAAGACAGGCATGGTAATACTCTGACTACCCCACCACCAGCTGCTGCAGGTGGGAGGCAGTACATGTACTGCTCCTGCTACACTGCAGTAGATTGAAAGACAGGCATGGTAATGATCCGACTACCACACTACCAGCTGCTGCAGGTGGGAGGCAGTACGTGTACTGCTCCTGTTACACTGCGGTAGACTGAAAGACAGGCATGATTATGGTGTACAAAAGGTACACTACGCCAAAAGCAGCGCTGGGGAACACGATGAGAGGGAAGAGAAACTCCACGATTTCAGCTCCTGTGGTTGGAGGGCGAAGTAGTGGATGGGTTAGGTGGTGTGTGGGTAAGGTGGTCAGAGATTTTTTGTTAGCTATATATATAGCGATCGCTAGTTTCGACCCCGTTTCAGCGAAATTATCGCTATCATTTTTGTGTGAGCCCTATCTCTGTGCCCTTAATGGCCCTAAAAAGCTACAGAAAGCCCTAAAACGCTGTCCCTGGAGGAGCCCTGAAACCATAAAGCTAGAAGAAACCCACTTTCAGGTTTGAAAACAAATCACTTTAGGTGGTGTGTGGGTAAAGTGATGTGTGTGTTAGGTGGTGTGTGGGTGAAGTAGTGGGTGGTTTAGGTGGTGTGGTGGTTAGGTGGTGTGTGGGTGAAGTAGTGGGTGGGTTAGGTGGTGTGGTGGTTAGGTGGTGTGTGGGTGAAGCAGTGTGTGGGTGAAGTAGTGTGTGGGTTGGGTGGTGTGGTGGTTAGGTGGTGTGTGGGTTAGGTGGTGTGTGGGTGAAGTAGTGTGTGGGTGAAGTTGTGGGTGGGTTAAGTGGTGTGGTGGTTAGATAGAGTGTTAGGTGGTGTGGTGGTTAGGTAGAGTGTTAGGTGGTGTGCGTGTTAGGCGGTGCGCGTGTTAGATGAGTGTGGGTTAGGTGGAGGGTGGGTGGTGAGTGAGGTGGTGGGTAGGTTAGGTTGAGCGCGCAAGGTGGTGGGTGAGTGGTGTGTGAGGAACACGATGAATGGAAAGATTAAGTTCATGATGTGGGCCCCCCCGGAAAGTACTGCAGCAGTGATGTATTGCCTCATAAAAACAAAAAAAAGCCAGCCCAGCCCGAAACCAACCCCCAACACAACCCACCTGTAACCCACCTGTAACCCACCTGTAACCAACCTGACACCAACCCACAACACAACCCACCTGTAACCCACCCGAAACCAACCCACAACACAACCCACCTGTAACCCACATGTAACCAACCGGAAACCAACCCACAACACAACCCACCTGTAGGCGCCTTAGCCTCGAGCTCCACCTTCACCTCTAGCCTCTCATGATAGTGCGAAACTGGAGGAACGCCCTCATGCAAAAAGTCCGTCGCCCCTTTATTCCCCCATTGATGCCTTCTCGGTTGTTGCCGTCCGCTTCTCAGACCCGTACCGTCTCTCGCCGTACCTATTTCCCTCGCCCTGCGATAATTGTGTTCCGAATCGCTTAACAACCACACAAAGAAAAAACCAAAATATTCCAGCCCGCACCCAACCCACACCCAACACACCGCACCCCCCGTCCTTGGAAGATCCGCGCCTTGTGACTTTGGCCTTTTTGCGTCCACCTTCACCTCCTCCCTATAGTGCCAAAACCTGATGAAATCGCCTCAGACAAACAAAATAAATAAAACATTAACGAAAATATGTCCAGCCCAACCCGAAACCACCCCAAAACCAACCACCGTAGCGCCTTTGGATTGGCCTTTGCATCCCCACTTCACCTCTCATCCTGTCACCTCCGCCCGCTAGTGCCCACTGTGAGGAATCGCCTCATACAAAATAAATAAAAACATTAACGAAAATATGTCCAGCCCAACCCGAAAACCACCCAAAACACAACCCACCCGTAGGCCCGCCTTGGACTTGGCCTTTGCAGTCCACCTTCACCTCCTCCCGATAGTGCCAAAAACTGTGAGGAATCGCCTCATACAAAATAAATAAAAACATTAACGAAAATATGTCCAGCCCAACCCCGGAAAAACCACCCAAAAACACAACCCACCCGTAGCGCCTTGGACTTGGCCCTTTGCAGTCCACCTTCACCTCCTCCCGATAGTGCCAAAACTGTGAGGAATCGCCTCATACAAAATAAATAAAAACATTAACGAAAATATGTCCAGCCCAACCCGAAAACCACCCAAAACACAACCCACCCGTAGGCGCCTTGGACTTGGCCTTTGCATCCACCTCTCACCTCCTCCCGATAGTGCCAAAACTGTGAGGAATCGCCTCATACAAAATAAATAAAAACATTAACGAAAATATGTCCAGCCCAACCCGAAAACCACCCAAAACACAACCCACCCGTAGGCGCCTTGGACTTGGCCTTTGCATCCACCTTCACCTCCTCCCGATAGTGCCAAAACTGTGAGGAATCGCCTCAAACAATAATTAAACATTAAACGAAATATGTCTCCAGCCCACCCGAAAAACCCCCAAACACAACCCACCCGTAGGCGCCTTGGACGTGGCCTTTGCATCCATCCACCCTTCCCCAAAAAAAAAAAAACCCTTTTCTCCCGAATTGCCAAAACTGTGAGGATACCGCCTCATACAAAATAATAAAACCTTAAAAAATATGTCCACCGCAACCCGAAAACCACCAAAACCCAACCCACCCGTAGGCGCCTTGGACTTGGCCTTTGTTGCATCCACCTTCACCTCCTCGCCGATAGTGCCAAACTGTGAGGTATCGACTCATACAAATAAATAAAACATAACAAAATATTCCAGCCACCCGAAAACCACCAAAACACAACCCCCCTTGGCTCCTTGGACTGGCCTTTGCATCCCCTTCACACCTCCCTTCCCGATAGTGTCCAAAACGGTGAGAATCGCCTCATACAAAATAAATAGAAACATTAACGAAAATATGTCAGCCCAACCCCGAAAACCACCCAAAACACAACCCACCCGTAGGCGCCTTGGACTTGGCCTTTGCATCCACCTTTCACCTCCTCCCGATAGTGCCAAAACTGTGAGGAATCGCCTCATACAAAATAAATAAAAACATTAACGAAATATGTCCAGCCCAACCCGAAAACCACCCAAAACACAACCCACCCGTAGGCGCCTTGGACTGGCCTTTGCATCCACCTTCACCTCCTCCCCGATAGTGCCAAAACTGTGAGGAATCGCCTCATACAAAATAATAAAACATTAAACGAAAATATGTCCAGCCCAACCCGAAAACCACCCAAACACAACCCACCCGTAGGCGCCTTGGACTTGGCCTTTGCATCCACCTTCACCTCCTCCCGATAGTGCCAAAACTGTGAGGAATCGCCTCATACAAAATAAATAAAACATTAACGAAAATATGTCCAGCCCAACCCGAAAACCACCCAAAACACAACCCACCCGTAGGCCGCCTTGGACTTGGGCCTTTGCATCCACCTTCAACCTCCTCCCGATAGTGCCAAAACTGTGAGGAATCGCCTCATACAAAATAAATAAAAACATTAACGAAAATATGTCCAGCCCAACCCGAAAACCACCCAAAACACAACCCACCCGTAGGCGCCTTGGACTTGGCCTTTGCATCCACCTTCACCTCCTCCCGATAGTGCCAAAAACTGTGAGGAATCGCCTCATACAAAATAAATAAAAACATTAACGAAAATATGTCCAGCCCAACCCGAAAAACCACCCAAAACACAACCCACCCGTAGGCGCCTTGGACTTGGCCTTTGCATCCACCTTCACCTCCTCCCGATAGTGCCAAAACTGTGAGGAATCGCCTCATACAAAATAAATAAAAACATTAACGAAAATATGTCCAGCCCAACCCGAAAACCACCCAAAACACAACCCACCCGTAGGCGCCTTGGACTTGGCCTTTGCATCCACCTTCACCTCCTCCCGATAGTGCCAAAACTGTGAGGAATCGCCTCATACAAAATAAATAAAAACATTAACGAAAATATGTCCAGCCCAACCCGAAAACCACCCAAAACACAACCCACCCGTAGGCGCCTTGGACTTGGCCTTTGCATCCACCTTCACCTCCTCCCGATAGTGCCAAAACTGTGAGGAATCGCCTCATACAAAATAAATAAAAACATTAACGAAAATATGTCCAGCCCAACCCGAAAACCACCCAAAACACAACCCACCCGTAGGCGCCTTGGGACTTGGCCTTTGCATCCACCTTCACCTCCTCCCGATAGTGCCAAAACTGTGAGGAATCGCCTCATACAAAATAAATAAAAACATTAACGAAAATATGTCCAGCCCAACCCGAAAACCACCCAAAACACAACCCACCCGTAGGCGCCTTGGACTTGGCCTTTGCATCCACCTTCACCTCCTCCCGATAGTGCCAAAACTGTGAGGAATCGCCTCATACAAAATAAATAAAAACATTAACGAAAATATGTCCAGCCCAACCCGAAAAACCACCCAAAACACAACCCACCCGTAGGCGCCTTGGACTTGGCCTTTGCATCCACCTTCACCTCCTCCCGATAGTGCCAAAACTGTGAGGAATCGCCTCATACAAAATAATAAAAACATGTAACGAAATATGTCCAGCCCAACCCGAAAACCACCCAAACACAACCCACCCGTAGGCGCCTTGGACTTGGCCTTTGCATCCACCTTCACCTCCTCCCGATAGTGCCAAAACTGTGAGGAATCGCCTCATACAAAATAAATAAAAACATTAACGAAAATATGTCCAGCCCAACCCGAAAACCACCCAAAACACAACCCACCCGTAGGCGCCTTGGACTTGGCCTTTGCATCCACCTTCACCTCCTCCCGATAGTGCCAAAACTGTGAGGAATCGCCTCATACAAAATAAATAAAACAATTAACGAAAATATGTCCAGCCCAACCCGAAAACCACCCAAAACACAACCCACCCGTAGGCGCCTTGGACTTGGCCTTTGCATCACCTTCACCTCCTCCCGATAGTGCCAAAACTGTGAGGAATCGCCTCATACAAATAAATAAAAACATTAACGAAAATATGTCCAGCCCAACCCGAAAAACCACCCAAAACACAACCCACCCGTAGGCGCCTTGGACTTGGCCTTTGCATCCACCTTCACCTCCTCCCTGAATAGTGCCAAACTGTGAGGAATCGCCTCATACAAAATAAATAAAAACACTTAACGAAAATATGTCCAGCCCAACCCGAAAACCACCCAAAACACAACCCACCCGTAGGCGCCTTGGACTTGGCCTTTGCATCCACCTTCACCTCCTCCCGATAGTGCCAAAACTGTGAGGAATCGCCTCATACAAAATAAATAAAAACATTAACGAAAATATGTCCAGCCCAACCGAAAACCACCCAAAACACAACCCACCCGTAGGCGCCTTGGACTTGGCCTTTGCATCACCCTTCACCTCCTCCCGATAGTGCCAAAACTGTGAGGAATCGCCTCATACAAATAAATAAAACATTAACGAAAATATGTCCAGGCGCGCCAACCCGAACAACCCACCCAAAACACAACCCACCCGTAGGCGCCTTGGACTTGGCCTTTGCATCCACCTTCACCTCCTCCCGATAGTGCCAAAACTGTGAGGAATCGCCTCATCCAAAAATAAAGCCCAACCCAGAACCAACCCAAAACAAAACCCACCTGTAGGCGCCTTGAACTTGGCTTTGGGCTCCACCTTCACCTCCACCTCCACCTTCTCCTGATAGTGCAGAAACTGTGAGGAATCGCCTCATCCAAAAATAAATCCCAACCCAGAACCAACCCAAAACAAAACCCACCTGTAGGCGCCTTGAACTTGGCTTTGGGCTCCACCTTCACCTCCACCTCCACCTTCTCCCGATAGTGCCGAAACTGTGAGGAATCGCCTCATAAAAAAATAAAACCCAACCCGGAACCAACCCAAAACAAAACCCACCTGTAGGCGCCTTGAACTTGGTCTTGGGCTCCACCTCCACCTTCACCTCCTCCCGATAGTACCGCAGCGGTGTTGCTGGCGGTCTCGGCGGCGGTGGTGGCGGCGGTGAAGGCGATGGTGGGTTTGGGAGGGGCGGGGGGGACGGCGGTGTCCCCGGGCCGCGTGCTACACAACTGGGGCGGGTATCATCAGTCACCGCGTCGTGTACGTGCTTAAGAAGGAGAAAGGTGTAATGGGCAGCGGAGTCCCAGTTGACTGAGCTGCGTAGCTGCTTTTGACTGGCTTCGCCGAAGGATTGGCACTTGTCTGCTTTGTTGCGGCAGGCGGCGATCTTGGCAGGCAGCTCCTCGGGGGTGGTGGGGATGTAGTGTACGTTGGGTTCCATGATGTGTGTCCACCAAAGGTCCCAGGGCTGGGGGGGGAGGAGGGGGAGGGTGGTGGTGGGGTGGATTAGGGTGGTGGTGTGGGTGGATTAGGGTGATGGTATGGTTGGAAGGAGGAAAGGGCTTTTGGCTGGCTTTGACGTAGGAGCCGCACTTGTCTGCTTTTTTGCGGCAGGCGGCGATCTTGGCAGGCAGCTCCTCGGGGGTGGTGGGGATGTAGTGTACGTTGGGTTCCATGATGTGTGTTTACCAAAGAGTCCCAGGCTGAGGGGGGGGGGGGGCGGGGGTATTTGATTGGTGGTGGTGGGGGGGGGGGAATGGGCGTGGTGTGGTGTGTGTGGTGTGTATAGGGGGGGGGGGGGGGGGGGGGGGGGGGTAGTGTAGGGGTAGTGGGGTGTAGTGTACATTGGGCTCCATAATGTGTGTCCACCAAAGGTCCCAGGGCTGAGAGGGGGGGGGGGGGGGGGTATTTGATTGGTGGTGGTGGGGTGGATTAGGGGCATGGTGGGGTGTGTGTGTGGTGTGTGTGTGCGTGTGTGTGTGTGTGTGGGGGGGGGTAAGTGTAGGGTAGTGGGGTGTAGTGTACGTTGGGCTCCATGATGTCTGTCCACCAAAGGTCCCAGGGCTGAGGAGGGGGTGGGGGTTTGAGGGGGTGAGCATGTGGTGTGTGTGTGTGTGTGTGTGTGTGTGGAGGGCGGGTAAGTGTAGGGGTAGTGGGGTGTAGTGTACGTTGGGCTCGCATGATGTCCTGTCCACCAAAGGTCCCAGGGCTGAGGGTGGGGTGGGGGTTTGAGGGGGTGAGCAGTGGTGTGTGTGTGTGTGTGTGTGTGTGTGGAGGGCGGGTAAGGGTAGGGGTAGTGGGTGTAGTGTACGTTGGGGCTCCATGATGTCTGTCCACCAAAGGGTCCCAGGGCTGGGGGGGGGGGGGGGGGGGGGGGGTTTTGGGGGGGTGAGCGAGTGGTGTGTGTGTGTGTGTGTGTTTGTGTGTGGAGGGCGGGTAGTGTAGGGGTAGTGGGGTGTAGTGTACGTTGGGTTCCATGATGTGTGTCCACCATAGGTCCCAGGGCTGGGGGGGGGGGGGGGGGGGGGGGGGGGGGGGGGGGGGGGGGGGGGGGGGGGGGGGGGGGGGGGTTATTTGATTGTGGTGGTGGGGGTGAAGGGGCGTTGTGTGGTGGTGTGTGTGGGGGGGGGTACGTGTAGGGGTAGGTAGTGGGGTGGTCGGTACGTTGGGTTTTCCCTGATGTGTGTCCACAATAGTCCCCGGGCTGGAGGGGCTTTGGTGTTGTTAAGTGGTGGTGTTAACGTGTGGGGATGTAGTGCAGGTTGGGCTCCATGATGTGTGTCCACCATAGGTCCCAGGGCTGAGGGGGGTCCGGTGAGGGTGAGGAGGGGGGGAGACTGTTTGGTGGTGGTGGTGGTGGTGATGTAGGAGGAAGAAGGAAGGAGGTTTGTAAGTGTTGTTGGATTAGATTGGGCTTGGGGTGGGGTGGTGGTGAGGTGGTGGGGATGTAGTGTAGGTTGGGTTCCATGATGTGTGTCCACCATAGGTTCACGGGCTGAGGGGGGGGGGGGGTGGGGGCGGTAGCGAGTGGTGTGTTGTGTGTGTGTTGTGTGGCGGGCGGGTGGGGTCCTGTGTAACGGGGGTGTGGGGGTGTAGGTACGTTAGCTCATGAGTGTGGTCACCATAGGTCAAGGGCTGAGGGGGTGGGTTTGGGGGGGTGTGAGCGAGAGTGGTGTGTGTGTGTGTGTGTGGAGGGCGGGTAAGTGTAGGGGTAGAGGGGTGTAGTGTACGTTGGGTTCCATGATGTGTGTCCACCATAGGTCACAGGGCTGAGGGGGGGGTGGGGGGGGAGGATTCTGGGGGGTGCGGATTCGGGTGAGGGCGGGGGGTGCGGAAGGCCCCCCCATGCCCGTTCCTACCAACACCCCACCCCCTCTCCCCCCCACAACCCTACCCCTTTCACACATCCCTCCCCCCCACCCATATACTCTTTCCTACGTGCCAACGGTATGATTCGTTGTTTGTTAATGGTGGGCTTGAACACGACCCCCCCCCCCCCCCCCCCCCCTCTCCAAACCCTCACGTCCACCACACCACACACATCACCCGACCACTCTCACACCACACACTATCGTTGCCGACCCGCCAAGGGGTGTTGGGTGGGATGCATTGGTTGGGGAGGGACCCCCCGCCCTTCCCCCACCCTCCAAATCTCCCCCACCCCTCAAACACACACATCTGACCACTCTCCCACACACCTATACTCTTCCTGACCGGCCAAGGTGGGTTCGGTGTTATGGGGTGCAGTTATCTCCCCCCCCCCCCAACCAACCCCAAACCCCTCCACACACACACACACACACCTACCCCCCCCCTCACAACACAACACATCCACACATGTACTCCTTCCAACCTGCCACGGTTTGTTGGTGTTGTATTGGATTGCTGTATCTCCCCCCCACTCCACCCCCAACCCCTAACCCCCCCCCCCCCCCCCCCCTCACACACACACACCTACCCCCCTCACACCTACATCCACACATATACTCCTATCTACCTGCCAAGGTGTGTTGGTTGTGGTATTGTAGGTGCACATTACCTCACCCCCCCCCCCCCCCCCCCCCCCCCCCCCCCCCCCTTCACACACACCACCTACCACCCTCACACCTACACTCCACACATATACTCCTTCCTACCTGCCAAGGTGTGTTGGTTGTGGTATTTGTGGGCTGTACGTAGAAAACAGCACCACCCGACATATACTTCCAAAAGCCTGCCTCCCAAGAATTTGAGTAGCCATCGATGTTCAGTTGGTACCTACACAACACGGAAATACATGAGTTATTTGATTTTATTTATTTTTGTTATTTTATTCATTTTTGTTATTTAATTCATTTTTCAGTTGGTACCTACAACACGGAAATACATGAGTTACTTGATTTTATTTATTTGGATTTTATTTGGATTTTATTTATTTCTCAGTTGGTACCTACAACACGGAAAAGAAGGGCTAAACCCTAAACCCTAGGGCTCAGGGGAATTTGGATTTTGTTTTCAAAACAAAAATCTTTTCATTTTGTTTTTTGGTATTCTGGTCAGGATTCATTATATTCGGTATTTGTACAGAGGCTTGCGCGGTATTTAGGGTTTACACAGGCTTGCGTTCAGTTTGTATTATTACCCGTTACCCCCCCCCCCACACACACACACACACACACACACACACACACAGACAGGCCCCCACTACCCGTCCACTTACCTGTACATCATCATATGGTATGTGCTTGGCAATAGCCCCCCCCCCACACCACCACCACCACCACCACCACCCCTGTCCACTTACCTGAACTTCAGCATATCGTCTAGGCTCAGACCGCAGCAATGTACATCTCCTGAGGTACAAAAGTGTTCTCCTCTACCATTTTTCACCGCAAAACAGCATTAAAAACTCCCAAATTTAGCAAAAACGATCAAAAACCGAATTGAAGTACCCCCCCACACACACACACACACCCCTACACAAACACACACCCACAAATACACACACACCTCAAACACACACATCCCCCCCCCCCACCCCTGTCCACTTACCTGAACTTCAGCATATCGTCTAGGCCCTGACCGTAGCAATGTGCATCTGCTGATGTACAAACGTTTTCTCCCTAACCATTATTTTTGCCGCAAAACAGAATTAAAAACTCAAAAATTTAGCAAAAACGATCAATAATATAATTGAAGTACCCACCATCACCACCACCACACACACACACAAACACACACACCTGTCCACTCACCTGAACTTCAGCATATCGTCTAGGCCCTGACCGTAGCAATGTGCATCTGCTGATGTACAAACGTTTTCTCCCTAACCATTATTTTTGCCGCAAAACAGAATTTAAAAACTCAAAAAATTAGCAAAAACGATCAATAATATAATTGAAGTACCCACCACCACCACCGCCACACACACACACACAAACACACACACCTGTCCACTCACCTGAACTTCAGCATATCGTCTAGGCCCTGACCGTAGCAATGTACATCTGCTGAGGTACACATGTTTCCTCCTTAACCATTATTTTCCCCGCAAAACAGAATTGAAAAACTCCCTAATTTGGCAAAAACGATCAATAACAGAATTGAATTGCTCCCCCCCCCCACACACACACACACCCACACCCACACACAAACACACACCTGAAACACCCACATCCCCCCCCACACACACACTCACACACCCACCCCTGTCCACTCACCTGAACTTCAGCATATCGTCTAGGCCCTGACCGTAGCAATGTACATCTGCTGAGGTACACATGTTTCCTCCTTAACCATTATTTTCCCCGCAAAACAGAATTAAAAAACTCCCTAATTTGGCAAAAAACGATCAATAACAGAATTGATGTACCCACCACCACCACCACCACCACCACACACACAAACACACACACACACCTCAAACACACACATCCCCCCCACACACCCCTGTCCACTTACCTGAACTTCAGCATATCGTCTAGGCCCTGACCGTAGCAACGTGAATCTGCTGATTTAAAAACGTTTCCTCCTTAACCATTATTTTTGCCGCAAAACAGAATTAAAAGCTCCCAAATTTAGCAAAAACAATCAATAATATAATTGAAGTACCCCCCCCCCCATACCCCCCCCCCCCCCCCCCCCCCACACACACACACACCCCTGTCCACTTACCTGAACTCCAGCATATCGTCTAGGCCCTGACCGTAGCAATGTACATCTGCCGAGGTACACATGTTTTCTCCTTTACCATTTTTTTGCCGCAAAACGGCTTTAAAAAACTCCTTAATTTGGCAAAAACGATCAAAAACCGAATTGAAGTACCCCCCCCCCCCCCCCACACACACACACACACACACACACTGCCCCCCCCACCCCCCACACCCCCCACACCCACCCACCCACCCACCCACACCCACACAAACCCACACCCACCCCTGTCCACTTACCTGAGCTTCAGCATATCGTCTAGGCTCAGACCGTAGCAATGTGCATCTGCTGATGTACAAACATTTACTCCTTTGCCATTTTTTTGCCGCAAAACGGCTTTAAAAAACTCCCTAATTTGGCAAAAACGATCAATAACCGAATTGAAGTACCCTCACCCACACACACACACACACACACACACACACACACACACACACACCCCACACACACACACCCACACACCCACCTGTCCACTTACCTGAACTTCAGCATATCGTCTAGGCTCAGACCGTAGCAGCGTGCATCTGCCGAGGTACAAACGTTTTCTCCTTCTTCTTTTTTCGCAAAACGGCTTTTTAAAACTCCCTAATTTGGCAAAAACGATCCCTAACAGAATTGAAGTACCACCCCCCCACACACACACCCACCTGTCCACTTACCTGAACTTCAGCATATCGTTTAGGCTCAGACCGTAGCAGCGTGCATCTGCCGAGGTACAAACGTTTTCTCCAGGAATGGCCTTGTCCTTGGCAATGCTGGAGGTGGCTTTCCTGGTTGTAAATTCCCCTTGGGCTGCATTGACATCTACGGAGGGCACATGCTCGAAGGGGTTGCGAGTGGGGAAGCCGCTGCCTCGGTACACAACACTGGGAGGGGTGGGGGTGGGGGTGGAGGGGAGGGGGTGGGGGGGTTGGGGGGAGGGGGCAGAGGGGAGGGGTTGGTGGGGGTGGGGGGGGAGGGGGCAAAAGGGAGGTGCGATTGACGTCTACGGAGGGCACATGCTCTATGGTGTTGCGAGTGGGGAAGCTGCTGCCCCGGTAGACAATTCTGGGAGGGGTGGGGGGAGGGAGGGGTGTGTGGGTGGTTGTTGGGGGTGGGGAGCGGAGGGAGGGTGTGTGGGTGGTTGGGAGGGGGGTTGGGGGGGGCAGAGGGAGGGGGTGGGCGGGTAAGTGGGTGAGGGAAGGGGGAGGGGGGTAAGGGCTAAGGAAAGGGGGAGGGGGGGTAAGGGGTAAGGGATTGGTGGGGGGTGAAGGGTAAGGGAAGTGGACGGGGGGTGAGGGGTAAGGGAAGTGGGAGGGGGCCGGGGCAGGGTAAGGGAGAGGGAGAGGGGGAGGGGGGGGATGAGTAGGGGTTTTGGGGAGTGGAAGGGGAGGATGAGTGAGGGTGGGGGTGGGGTGGGGTGGGGTGGGGGAGGGGGAGGGGAGTGGAGTGGAGTGGAGGGAGTGGCGTGTAGTGAGGGCGAGGGGAGGGGAGGGGACGGGGAGGGAGGGGAGGGGAGGGGAGAGGAGAGGAGGGGCGAGGGGAGGGGAGGCGATGAGTGAGGGGTTTGGGAGGAAGGGGGAGGATGAAATGAGGGGGGGGGGGGGGGGGGCGGTGAGGGAGGGCCAGGAGGGGAGGGGGGGGGGGGGGGGGAGGGGAGGGAATAGGAGTAGGGGTGAGGAGGATTCGGAGGGGAGGGGGGGGGGGGGGGGGGGGGGACGTCACCTGGGGGGGGGGTGGAGAGGGGGAATGGGGGGGAGAGGGGGGAGAGAGAGGGGGGTGGGTGGGGGGAGGGGGAGGATGAGGGGGGTGGGGGGGGAGGGAGGGGGAAGGCGGAGGGGGCGGGAGGGGGGGAGTAGGGGGGGGAGGGGAGGGGGAGGGGAAGGGGGGGAGAGTGAGGGTTATTATTGGGGATGGGGAAGGAGGGGATGAGTGAGGGGGGGGCGGGCGGGGGGATAGGTGGGGGGGGGGGTGGGGGGGAGGAGGAGAGTGAGGGGGGAGGGCGGGGGGAGGAGGAGGAGGAGGGCAGGAGTGAAGGGGGTAGGGCGCGGGTGAGCGCCATCTTCGGGGGAGGGGCGGGGAGAGGGGAAGGGGGGATGAGTGCGGGGCGTTTGTGGAGGGGGAAGGGGAGGATGAGGTGGAGGGGTGGGGTGGGGTAGAGGTTGGGGGTGGGGTGGGGGAGCGCGGATGAGGTGAGGGGGTGGGGTAGAGGTTGGGGGGGTGGGGGTGGGGGGAGGGATGAGTGAGGGGTGGGGGGAGGGGGTAAGGGGAGGGGTGAGGGGTGGGGGTGGGGGAGGAGGAGGAGAGAGGGGTGGGGTAGAGGTTGGGGGGGGGCGCGGGGGGGGGCGGGGAGGCCCCCCGGGCGGGGGGTGGTTTCTTTCCCGCCTGGGGGGGGGGGGGGGGTGGGGGGGCGAGGAGGATGATGTCGCGGGGTGGGGGGATGGCGGGTTAAGGGAGGGGTGAGGCAGAGTGGGCAGGTATCCTCACTCAACAACGGACTAACCTCCTCCATCTCATCCAATGGATATTTAGTCAAGTTGTTTAGGGTTTAGGGTTTAGGGTTTTAGGGTTTAGGGTTTAGGTTCCTCCATCTCATCCAATGGATAGTTAGTCAAGTTGTTGAGTTGTTGAGGGTGACGATAAGGGAAGGGGGTAAGGAAGGGAGGAAGGGGGAGGAGGGTCGGGGACGGGGTCAAAGTCGATTCGCCAGGTCGCATTTACTGGTGGTACGAATTTTGGATTCGGTACGAATTAGGACAATTAGTAATAGGGATAGTCATTACCACACCTCCCAATCTCATCCCATGGATAGGCAGTAAAGTTGTACACAAACATACGCCAAGTGTATTTGTTGAGGGTGAGGATGAGGGTGAGGCAAGGGGGTGAGGGAGGGAGGAAGGGGAAGGGGGGTGAGGGTCGGGGACGGGGTCAAAGTTCGAATTCGAGGTCGATTTCCTGGTTGTAATGAGGTACGGAAGGTACAAATAAGGTTACAAAACAAGTCTCCACTTCACCCATCCACCATCATCAATAAAATGACTTAGGGTAGCAAGTTGATACCCACGAACATTCGACAACGAATCACTTGTTGTGATACCCACAAGTCTGTTGTTGCGCTCGTGCTCCCCTAGCTGAGATCGAAACATGCCGTAGGCCATGAAGTGGTCCGGAGCTGCAAGGGCCGGGGTGGGTTGGGCGAGGAAGGGGTTGGTTGGGTTGGGGGGAGCGGGGGGATGGGGGGAACAACAACACCAGCAACAACAACAACTACAACAACAACAACACCAGCAACAACAACACCAGCAACAACAACAACACCAGCAACAACAACACCAGTAACAACAACACCAGCAACAACAACAACAACAACAACAACAACAACAACAACACCAGCAACAACAACAACAGCAACAACAACAACAACAACAGCAACAACAACACCAGCGACAACAACAACGACAACAACAACAGCAACAACAACAACAACAACAACAACAACAACAACAACAACAACAACAGCAACAACAACACCAGCAACAACAACACCAGCAACAGCAACAGCAACAACAACAACAACAACAACAACAACAACAACAACAACAACAACAACAACAACAACAACAACAACAACAGGATTTACCACTACAACCACCACCAACAACAACTTTTAGCACCTTTACACACTCTCCCCCACAGCTAAACCCCAAACACCCGCCGCACACCTGGGGGAGAGAAGTAGTCCCCATATTCGGTTCGACTCCCCCTTCGGTCGCTCTTGGCGTTGCAGGTCGTCGTCAACCGCGATGGTAGCTTGTCCAGTTGAGGTAGGAGACCGTTCCCCACCCGATCGACGGGTCCGAACACCCGCCCCACCAGGCCGTTATCATTACCTTAGTTCCCATATACATTGAGCGGCGGTGCCTGGAGACCACCAGAATGGGCCCCTCTACCACCAACAACAACATCAACAACACTTTCAACACCACCATCACCACGCCATCTCCACCTCCAGCACCCAATCACACCCCTGGGAGAGAGAAGTAGTCCCCATACACATTGAGCGGTGTCCTGGAATTCAACAGATGAACCCCTCCACCATCGACAACAACAACACTCTGACCACCACCATCACCACCTTCACACACACTTGCCCACAGCACCACCCCAAACACCTGCCACACACCTGGGAGAGAGAAGTAGTCCCCATACTCATTTAGAGGTGTCCTAGAGTTCACAAGAATGGGCAGCGGCAATTCCTCAGTCGTGGGATGCACACAGATCGGGTACCCACTCCCTTTTTCCACCACACCTTATCCCCACCACCATCACCCACCATGCAGACTCATGCACCAGCAGCACACCACCTCTAGCATCACCAGCATCAGCACCACCATTTAGCAGCATGGCACCAGCATCAAGTATACCATCCAACAGCAGGTCACACCATGACAGCATGACAGCAGCACCACGACACCACCAGCATAACCACCAACCATCATGCACCACCAGGAAGCGGTCAGCATCCACCACCTACCAACCAGTACACCAACACCACGTAAGCCCATTGAACCGTCCAGCACCACCACCGCCTCAGCACACAGCATGACACAAGCAAGAGCCCCAACCACACAGACGACCTTCCTTGCCTTTCTCTTTTCCTTTTTGTTTTACCAGCAGCACGACCAACTACCAGCAGAACTACCACCAGCAGCAACCACCACCAGTCATCATATAACCCACGAAACAACTAATAAAGTCAGAACAAACCACACAACAAAACATAAAACCATCAATCCGTGTATAAACACCTCTCCACCCCATAATCAACCACAACCACCATCATCACCATCATCAACCACATCTCACCATCATCCCCACCACCACCATCACACCACCATCATCACCACTCATCACAACCTCAAACCATCATCACCACCTAACACACCACCATCATCACATATCACCACCACCATCATCACCATCATCACACCACCACCACATCATCACATCATCACCACCACAAGCATCACATTCATCCACCACCCACCATCATCATCACCACCTCATCCACCACCACCACCCCAGATGCTCAAAACCCACACCCCACACACCTGGGAGAGAGATATAGTCCCCCATACACATTGAGCGGTGTCCTGGAGTTCACAAGAATGGGGCCCACCACCACCACCCCATACAACGATAACACCACCACTTTCACCGCTACTATCACCACCATCACGCCATCTCCACCCCCAGCGCCCAAACACACACCTGGGAGAGAGAAGTAGTCCCATACAAATTTAGAGGTGTCCTGGAGTTCACAAGAATGGGCAGCGGCAATTCTTCAGTGGCGGAGTGCACACAGATCTTGTCCCCTCTCCATCAACACCCCCTACTCACCACCACAACGGCCTGCAACCCCCCACCACCACTCATCAACACAACCGCAACCCAGATGCCGTCAACACCCAACACCCCACACTGAGAGAGAAGTAGTCTCCCAGACACAGTCGACGCGGTTGTCTGACTCCAGAAGATGAACATCTCCACATCATTCGCAACAACATCACTTGACCCCACCTTTTTTTTTATAACCACCACCGTTCACACACACTTGCCCTCATCAGCATATCTTTTTACCCACAAAACACCTTGGCCACCACATCACTGGGACGAAGAGAACAGTCTAGCTACCATACACCCATTAAGATCTCCGGTGTCCTGTGTAGCTTACAAGGAATGCGGCAGCGGCAATTACAGTCCCGGCTGGGAAGGGAACACGGAAAGCGTCGCCTGGCGTCGAAGGTAGGAAAGCGAAACCATGCGTTAGCTGGTCTGGGTGACTCCGAATATACTGCCGGTCAGCAGCGTAGTAAAGTAGAGTAGGTTGGGTCGCGTGTTGGGTTGGGGTCCTGGCGGGTGTTGTGTGGTGTGCTGTGCTGGGCTGTGTGGCGTCCGTGTGTATTTGGCGTGTGTGGGTGGCGGTGGCGTGTGGGTCCGGGGGCTTCGGTCCATGTGTGCCTGTGTTGGGGGTGTGGTGTGTGTGGGGGGGGGGGGGGGCTGGGGGGGGGGGGGGGTCACGGAAGGGGGGGTCCACGGAATGCGTCGCTAGCGTCTAAGTTAGGAAACAAAATCATGTGTTAGCTGTTCTGGTGCTCCGGGCTGCTGGGTAGCAAGTTGACGTGGGGGGTTATGGATGGGGTGGCGTGTGTGAGGGGTGAGGGGGGACGGCGTAGGGGTGAGCTCCTGTGATTGGCTCCGGTGGTTAGTGGTGCTTGTGGTGGTAGTCCATGGACACCCAAAATCTGTGTTAGGGGTTATGTGCTCCGGGATTTACTGTGGTAGTAGCAAGTGAGTCGGGTGGGTGTGTGCCGGCGGGTGGGGCTGGTTTGAGTGGGTGTGGTGGCTCTTGGTTTCGGTGGCGATCTGGACGCTACTGTCAACCAGGTCTAAGTGGAAAGCGAATCAATTGTGCTTAGCTGGTTATGGTGCTCTGGGGATACTGTGGTTCCAGAAAGGTCCTAGGGTTCGGGTGGTGGCGGGGTGGTGGTGGTGGGCGAGGAGTGGTGGTGGTTGGGTGGTTGTGGATTGGCCGCTACTGTCACCAGCGTCATAAGCGGGAAAGCGATATTTGTGCTAAGCTGGTTCTGGTGCTCGGGGATACTGGGTAGCAAGTTGAGGGTGGTGGTGGGAGTGGTGGTGGTGGGAGGAGTGGTGGTGGTGGTGGTAGTGGGGATGGCATATTTGATCATCAACGAGGATTATAAGTTGATGTTGACTAGTGACTCACATGAGCAGAGTTGAAT
>JACBWV010000711.1:0-10231 GCA_013435795.1 Chlamydomonas sp. ICE-L | reverse complement strand
CACACAACACATCAACCCATGGCTGTCTTGCTTACAACATAACTAACACACCACTAAACACACACAGGGAGCCCCACACAATAGACCTCAACACTACACAATTCCACCCCTGGCGGCTAAAAACCTAACTAACACACACAACACCA
Organism: Chlamydomonas sp. ICE-L; assembly: GCA_013435795.1. Classification (NCBI taxonomy): domain Eukaryota; kingdom Viridiplantae; phylum Chlorophyta; class Chlorophyceae; order Chlamydomonadales; family Chlamydomonadaceae; genus Chlamydomonas; species Chlamydomonas sp. ICE-L. The sequence continues at coordinate 10,085 of JACBWV010000711.1, read as the reverse complement.
CCACAAGGGAGGGGGCCTAACCTACAAAAATTAGGGACTCAACACACACTTTTCAACCCATGGCTGTTCTACAAAACAGAACTAAACACACCTAAACACCACAAAGGGAGGCCCACAACAAAACAGGAAAAACACACACACACACATTCAACCCAGGGCTGGTGCGACAACAGAAAAAACGAACACACACGAACATCCCAACACTCAAGGGAGCCCAACACCAATAGATCACACACCCATTCAACCATGGGCGGGGCGACAACCTAACACGAAACACCACACTCAACACACAACAATGGGAACGCCTTAACACAATATGACTCACAAACACACATGCAACCCAAGGGGCTGGGGCGAAAAACCAATGAAAGCGAAACACACTTTACGTAAAACAACCAAGGGAGGGCCCAACACTAAGAGACGCACCACACACCAGGCAACCAAGGGGCGGGGGGCTACAAAGTCCCAGAACAACAAAACACGAAAACCACCCCCACCACAGGTTGAGCCCAATCACATCCAGAAACACATCACCAACACAACCACATAAACAGGGCTCTGGGCTGTTAACAACCATAACAAACTAAACCACCCTAACACACACAAAAGGGAGCCCACAACACTAGAATAAGACTCACACCACCAGCAACCCAGGGGGCTGGCGGACCACAGGACTGTAATCACACACGAACACACATCAAGGGAGCGAACACAAAATAGACGCACTACCACACCATGGTCAACCCAGGGCGTGGGGGCGACAAACATAACTACAACCACACCACAAGTAATACACACCACCAAGGGTAGCCCATAACAACCCCAAAACAGACACACAACCACACAGGCAAACACATGGCTTGTGTACAACCATAACTAAACCCCCCCCCCCCCCCAAACACACTGGGCGTACAACAGTAAGAACACACACTACACACACAGGGAGCCCAACACAAGAGACGTCACACCACCTAGCAGCCACCTCAGGGCGGGCGTACAACATGAAACGAACACACACGCCACACACAAGGGAGCCCATCACAAGTAGTACGCACAACAACATTCAACCAGGGGCCTGGGCGACAACATACCGCGCACACGTACTAACACACACCAGGGAGCCCAACTACCAAGAGGACTCAACACCACACAGCAACCCTGGCCCGGGGCTACCAGAACGGAACCACACCCCTAACCACACACAAGGGGAGCCAACACAAGAGACGCACACCAACTAGCACCCATGGCTTGGCTACACATAACGAACACACACGAACCAACACAAGGGACCGGTAGCATACACAACAGGACTCACACACACAGCAAACTCCTTATGGCCGGTGTACAACATAACGAACACACCACAACACACACAAGGGCGCCCAACCAAAGAACGCATCACACACATCAACCCATGGCGGCTACCAACATAACTTAACACCCACTACTACCCACACAGGGAGCCCACCCCACTAGGAGCAACACACATCAACCAGGGCTGGGCGACACAAACGACCTGCAATCTAACACACAAAGGGAGCCAACCACACCAGACACCACACCACACCTCAACCCATGGCGGTGCGAAACAGAACGAACACACCACTAACACACACAAGGTGAGCCCAACAACATAGGAGAACCACCACACACATCAACCGAGGGCCCCTGCGTGCGGACAACAGAACGATACACACCAACACACACAGGAGCCCAACACAAGAGTGACGCACACACACAGCCAACCCAGGGATGGCTAAACAACAAGAACTGAACCACCACACGGAACACACACAAGGGGAGCCCAACACAATAACTCACACACACTCTAACCCAGGGCGGGTGCGACAAACATAACTAACACTACACGATACACCATAACGGGAGCTCCAACACATAGACTTCACACACAATTCAACCCATGGTTTTGTGCGATCAACATAAACTAACTACACCACTAACACCCACAAGGAGCCTAACACAATAGACTCACACCACCACTCAACCCATGTGTCGTGCTACAATAACTAACATCCACCTACGAACATCGACACCAAGGGAGCCCAACACAAATAGACTCACACACACATCAACCCATGGCTGTGCTACAACATAACTAACACTCACTAACACACACAAGGGAGCCCAACACAATAGACTCACACCACACATCAAACCCATGGCTGTGCTACAACATAACTAACACACACTATACACACACAAGTGGAGCCAAACCACTTCTACATCACACACAACATCAACCCCTGGCGGGGCCGGCTACAAAAGAACAACACGGTCACTAATCACACACAAGGGGAGAGCCCTCCCAACACACAATAGACTCACATCACCACATCAACCATGGCTGTGCCTACAACATAACTCTAACCCCCACGGAACCCAACCAAGGGAGGGAGAGTACCAACACAATAGCCTCACACACAGCGGGCGACAAAACAGTGCGACAAACATACCTACCAACACTAACACACCAAGGGAGGGCAAAACACAAGAGTGCTCACACACAGCAAACCCCACTGGCCCTGTGGGCGTGCTACAACATAACGAACACACCCACTCAGCACGAAACACACACAGGGAGAGGCGGAGCCCAAACACCCCAACACAACTAGATCACCACACCACACCACAAGCAACCCAGAGGGCTGGGCTAGGCTACCACCAGAACTAAACACACGAACACACACCAAGGGGAGAGAAAGAAGCCCCAACACAATCCCAACAATACGCACACGAGACTCACACAACATCAAACTAATGCGGGCGACAAACAGAACTAACACACACGAACACACCCACAAGGGAGAGCCACACAAAAGAGGACTCACAACACACAGTAAAAACCCATGTCGTGTGCTACATACAGAAACTTAACACACACGAACACACACAAGGGGAGCCACCAACACAACGACACCCACACACACAAGCAACCATTGGCGGGGGCGCAACATAACAAACACACACGAAACACCCACAAGGGAGCCCACACAATAGACTCACCCACACATCAACCCATGGCTGTGCTACAACATAACTAACACACACTAACACACACAAGGGGAGCCCAACACAATAGACTCACACACACATCAACCCATGGCTGTGCTACAACATAACTAACAACACACTAACACACACAAGGGAGCCCAACACAATAGACTCACACACACATCAACCATGGCTGTGCTACAAACATAACTAACACACACTAACACACACAAGGGAGCCCAACACAATAGACTCACACACACATCAACCCATGGCTGTGCTACAACATAACTAACACACACTAACACACACAAGGGAGCCCAACACAATAGACTCACACACACACATCAACCCATGGCTGTGCTACAACATAACTAACACACACTAACACACACAAGGGAGCCCAACACAATAGACTCACACACACATCAACCCATGGCTGTGCTACAACATAAACTAACACACACTAACACACACAAGGGAGCCCAACACAATAGACTCACACACACATCAACCCATGGCTGTGCTACAACATAACTAACACACACTAACACACACAAGGGAGCCCAACACAATAGACTCACACACACATCAACCCATGGCTGTGCTACAACATAACTAACACACACTAACACACACAAGGGAGCCCAACACAATAGACTCACACACACATCAACCCATGGCTGTGCTACAACATAACTAACACACACTAACACACACAAGGGAGCCCAAACACAATAGACTCACACACACATCAACCCATGGCTGTGCTACAACATAACTAACACACACTAACACACACAAGGGAGCCCAACACAATAGACTCACACACACATCAACCCATGGCTGTGCTACAACATAACTAACACACACTAACACACACAAGGGAGCCCAACACAATAGACTCACACACACATCAACCCATGGCTGTGCTTACAACAAACTAACACACACTAACACACACAAGGGAGCCCAACACAACAGACAACACACACACACATCAACCCATGGCTGTGCTACAACATAAATAACACCACTAACACACCATCAAGGGAGCCACAAACACAATAGATTCACACACACAGCAACCCAGGCGGGCTACAAAAACGCAACTCACACTAACCACACACCAAGGGCGCCAAACACCAATCAGGACACACACAACATTAACCCAGGGGCCTGTTGCGACAAACATAACTCACACCTACCACTAACACCCAAAGGAGCCCAAACAACATAGACTAAAACACACACACATCAAACCCATGGCTGTGCTACAACATAACACTAACACACACTAACACACACAAGGGGAGCCCAACACAATAGACTCACACACACATCAACCCATGGCTGTGCTACAACATAACTAACACACACTAACACACACAAGGGAGCCCAACACAATAGACTCACACACACATCAACCCATGGCTGTGCTACAACATAACTAACACACACTAACACACACAAGGGAGCCCAACACAATAGACTCACACACACATCAACCCATGGCTGTGCTACAACATAACTAACACACACTAACACACACAAGGGAGCCCAACACAATAGACTCACACACACATCAACCCATGGCTGTGCTACAACATAACTAACACACACTAACACACACAAGGGAGCCCAACACAATAGACTCACACACACATCAACCCATGGCTGTGCTACAACATAACTAACACACACTAACACACACAAGGGAGCCCAACACAATAGACTCACACACACATCAACCCATGGCTGTGCTACAACATAACTAACACACACTAACACACACAAGGGAGCCCAACACAATAGACTCACACACACATCAACCCATGGCTGTGCTACAACATAACTAACACACACTAACACACACAAGGGAGCCCAACACAATAGACTCACACACACATCAACCCATGGCTGTGCTACAACATAACTAACACACACTAACACACACAAGGGAGCCCAACACAATAGACTCACACACACATCAAACCCATGGCTGTGCTACAACATAACTAACACAACACAACACTAACCACACAAGGGAGGCCCAACACAATAGACTCCACACACACATCAACCCATGGCTGTGCTACAACATAACTAACACACACTAACACCACAAGGGAGCCCAACACAATAGACTCACACACACATCAACCCATGGGCTTGTGCTACAACATAACTAACACACCTTAAACACCACACCAAGGAGTCCCAACACAAAAGACTCACCGCACAAACATCACACCCATGGCTGTGTACGAAATAACTAACACAACTAAACAAACACAAGGGAGCTAACACAAATCAGACTCACACACCATCCAACCCAGGCGGATGCGTGCTACAACATAAAAAAAACTAACACCTCACTAACACACACAGGGCGCCCACACAATAGCTACTCACACACACAGCAACCCCAGGGCTGGGCTGACAACATAGACAACACACACGCAACACACACATAGGGAGCCTACTCACAAGAGACGGCACACACACCTTAAACCCATGGGGGGGCTTACTAACATGAACGTAACACTACCCGAACACACAACACGGAGCCCAATCACAACAACACCACACACACACAGCAACTCAGGCGGTGCGACAACATAACTGAACACCACCTTCGCGAAACATCAATAAGGGAAGCGTTCCAACACAATAGACTCACAACACAGCAACCCATGGTTGTGCGACAACATAACGAAAACCCCACTATCACACTACAAGGGAGGCCTAACACAATAGACGCCACCACACACATCAAACCCATGGCGGGGCGATATAAACATAACTGCGTACACCACGCACACACACTAAGGGAGCCCAACACAATAGACTCACACACACATCAACCCCTGGCTGTGCTACAACAGTACCTACCACACACTAACCACCACAAGGGAGCCCAACACAATCGACGCAACCTCACAGAAACCCAGGGCTCTGCGACAACCAGAAAACAACACACACGAACCAACAAGGAGCCCCAAACACAAACAGACCACACACACACCACAGCAACCTAGGCGGGGGGCGACAACATAACGCCCACACTTACGGAACACAACAATGGGAGCCACAACACACGAGACGCACACCGACACAGGAACCCCGGGCGTGCGACAAACCGATACGAAGCACACGAACACACCCATCCGGGAGCCCAAACACACAGACACTCCCCACACCATCACAGCATATACCCAGGGCTGGGCGACAAAAAAGATAACGTAACATCCACACGAACACACACAAGGAGCCAACCCCAATGAGGACGCACACACACGCAACCAGGGCGTGACGACAACAGAAACGAACACAGCACGATACACACACTTAAGGGAACGCCAAACACCAGGAAAACACCAAGACGCACACAACAGCAAACCCAGGCGGGGAGGACAACATACACGAAACACACCACGAACACATCACCAAGGCGCCCACACACTATAGAGATCTGCACAACTAAGCAACCTCAGGGCGGGTCGACAAACTAACATAACAACACCCAACTACTATCTAAACACCACACAAGGGGACCCAACACCAGAGACTCACACCCACACTCAAACCATGGGGGGCGACAACAGATACGAACCAACACCACTAACCACCACAAGGTGAGCCTAACCACAAGAGACTCACCACCCACCGCAACAGGGCTGGGGACCTTACAGTAACGAACACACAGAACACACCACAAGGTGAGCCCACCTACACTAGGACGCACGCACAACAGTCAACCCCATGGCTGGCTACGCCATAACTAACACACTAACACACACAAGGGAGCCCCAACACCAGAGACTCACACACCCATCAACCAGGGCGGTGCTACAACAGTAACACCGCACACTAACACACCCCACGGCTGAGCCACACACAACAGACTCATACACACATTCAAACCATGGCTGTGCTGCTACAACATACCGAACAACCACACTACCACACACAAGGGAGGCCCAAACCAACAGGACACATCACACCACAGCAAACCCATGGCGTGCATACAAACAGAACGTACCACACACGTAACACACCACAAGGTGAGCCCAACACAGAGACTGCACACAACCAAGCAACTCCCAGGGCGGGGCGACACGAACGAACACACCCTAACCACACAACAAGGGAGAGCCCAACACAACAGGAAACACACCCACCGCAACCCAGGGCTGTGGCTACAACAGAAACTAACCCCATAAACACACACACGGGCGCCCAACACAAGAGACGCACCAACACACATGCAACCATGGCTGTGCTACAACATAACTAAACACACACAACACACACAAGGGAGCCAACACAACAGACCTCCACACACACATCAACCCATGGCTGTGCTACAACATAACTAAACACACCACTAACACACACAAGGGAGCCCAACACCAATAGACTCACACACACATCAACCATGGCTGTGCTACAACATAACTAACACCCACTAACATCAAACAAGGCGAGCCCAACACATACAGACACACACCACACATCAAACCCAGGGCTGTGGTTACAACATAACGAACACACCAAGAACACACACCTAAACACACACAAGGGAGCAACACAAATAGACTCACAAACACAGCAACCCAGGGCTGTGCGACAACAATTAATAACAACACAACACACACAAGTGGAGCCCACCCACAACAGGCCATACACACACACACTATCAACCCATGGCGTGCTTACAACATAAAACTAACACACCCTAACACTAAAATAAGGGGCCCAACACAAATTAGCTCACCAACATCAAACCCATGGTTGTGCTCAAACAAACTTAACACACACGAACACACAAAGGTGAGCCAAAACAATAGACCTCACACAACATTCAAACCATGGCTGTTGCTACAACCTAATAACACACACTAAACACACAAAGGGAGCCCAACACAATAGACTCAACACAATCACCCATGGCCTGTGCGCTACACACATAAAACAAACACACACTAACCACACAAGGGAGCCCACACAAACACGCACCACACACACACACTTCAACCATGGCGTGCGACAACAGAACGAACACCACACGAAACCACACAGGGGTAGCCCATAACAATAGAACTCACACACACAGCAACCCATGGCTGTGCGAAACAGAACGAACGCACACCGAACACACACATAGGGAGACCAACCACAAAGACACACACACACAGCAAAACCAGGGCGGGGGGGCGGACGAAACAAGAACGAAACCCACGAACAACACTACAAGGGAGCCCAACACAAGAGAAGCCCCCCTCACACCACAGCAACCAGGTTGCGGGGTCGGGCGACAACGAAACGAACACACACGAACTACACACAAGGGAGCCAACATAACGAGACGCACACACAACAGCAACCAGGGCGGTGCGACAATAAAACGCACACACACTGTAACCCACACAAGGGAGCCCACACACAAGAGACGCACACACATCAAAACCCAGGCTGGTGCTACACACGAACTAACCACCACTAACACACACAAGGGAGCCCAACACAATAGACTCACACACACATCAACCCATGGCTGTGCTACAACATAACTAACACACACTAACACACACAAGGGAGCCAAAACACAATAGACTCACCCACACATCAACCCTGGCTGTGCTTACAACATAACTAACACAACTAACACCAATAAGGGAGCCTCAACCAACAACAGACCAACACACACACACATGCAACCCGAGGGCTGTGCTAGCAACAGAAACGAACACCCCGAACAACACACAAGGGGAGCCCCAACACCTAAGACTCACACACCATCAAAACCCTTGGCTGTGCGAAACATAACTTGAACACTACACTAACAACACAAGGGAGCCCAACACCGAGACGCACACACACCGCAACCAGGGCGGGGCGACAACCTAACGAACACCAACACTAACACACCACAGGGAGCCCAACCCACATAGAATCACCACACACAAACCCATGGCTGATGCTACAACATAAATAACACCCCTAACCCACACACAGGGCGCCCAACACAAACAGACACACCACACACATCAAACATGGCTGCTGGGCTACACATAATACACACACTAACACACCAAGGGCAGCCCAACACAAATTAGACTCACAAAACATCAACCACTGGCGGGCTACAACATAACTAACTCACACTAACACACACATAGGGGGGAGCCCCCAACAACAAAGACACACACCACACATCAAACCCATGGTGTGCGACAACAGAAAAACATAACAAAAACCACACACAAGCGCGAGGCAAAATACAAAAGAGCACAGAACAAAAAAAGCACAAAGGCGGCGCGAACGAAAAAACGAGACGAAAAGGCCCAACAAAAAAAAATACAAAAGGCGAGCGAACAAATAAAAACAGAAGAACACAAACATGAAACATAAGGGGAGGTTGATAAATATATATGAAATTGAAAAATCCAAAAGGAAAAAACTAAAAGGGAGAAGTAACCAAAATAGACGCAAAAACAGCAAAACATGGCGGTGCTACAAAAAGAATAACAAACAAACTAATATCAAACACAAGGGAGCCCAACAAAAGAGACTAACACACAAAAACCCAGGGCGGTGCCTACAACTAGAACTAACACAACAATAAACCACACTAAACAACAAAGGGGCGCCCACACAACAGAAACACACACACACATAAAACACATGGCCTGGCAAACCTACAACACACACTAACACACACAAGGGAGCCCAACACAACAGACCACAACACACATACACCATATGGGTGCTAAACCATAACTACCACCCCTAAGACACACAAGGGAGCCAACACAACAGGCTCACACACATCCCTTCAACCCATGGCTGTGCACAACATAACTAACACCCACTAACACCCACCCAACGGGAGCCAACCAACACAGGACTCACCCACACATACACCCAGGCTGCCTACAACAGACCTAACAGACTAACACCACAAGGGATTCCCCCCCCCCCATCTCCTCCCCCCCCCTCCCCCCTTTTTTCTCCCCCCCCCCCTCCCCCCCCCCTTTCTCCCCCCCCCTCTCTCCCCCCCCCCTCCC